>BQNB010079464.1:13886-30235 GCA_026074375.1 Tanacetum coccineum | reverse complement strand
TAGTCTTATTTTGGCTTCGGTTTATTACATTATTATTATTATAGCCAAATTTCAAGTCCTGTGGTCTATAACTACCTAGACAACATGAGCGAACCATCAGGAATCAGTAGCCTATTTCCCCACAACGTTGACAAAACCTCGATGTGTACCTTACTTTCATCAGAAGAAATCTCTACGAAGGGATTAAAAACAAAGAATCGTAAAAACCAAGAAACTTTATTTATTGAAAATTATTATTTTTATAGTTTTTAAGCTGATGGGAGCAAAAAGCCACAATTAACCTCTATGAGCTTTAAAGAGATCCAACTACTCCACGCTTAACATCTAAATTATATTCAACTCTATCATTTTTCTTTCTTTGCAAAATTTTTAAGTCTTGCAAACGCTTAGTTTTGAAAGCTAATGGGAAAGCTAGAGTTCTATACTCGGTCAAGTCAAAATATCCATAATTCTAGCCTAAGGGCCTACTTATTTCTATATATTTTTATAACACACAATTTTTTTACTAAAATAAAACAATATATTGGTTAAAACGGGGTTTCGTGGGACACAGACAGGCACATGTATGATCATTTTGATAGAAATCCCCCCACACTTAGAACTGAACATTGGCCTCAATGTTCAAAAATGTCGGATGACACCCCCACACTTAAGGACGAAAAAGGCAAATGCTTAAAATTTCAAGTGTAAAAGGGGAAGCAAAATCAGATATATATATCTTATATGATTATATATATATATATATATATATATATATATATATATATATATATATATGATCAGGATAGAGGATTCCCAAGATATAATCAAGCAAATGATCGGAGACCGAGTGATTGGAGGATTGAAAACAAGCACGGAGGTCTTCACGATCATAGGGAATCCTGCAAGCAAAAACAGAAAACCACGAAACAATAGATAGATAGATAGATAGATAGACAGATAGACAGATAGACAGATAGACAGATAGACAGATAGACAGATAGACAGATAGACAGATAGACAGATAGACAGATAGACAGATAGACAGATAGACAGATAGACAGATAGACAGATAGACAGATAGACAGATAGACAGATAGACAGATAGATAACACGGGTTGCCTCCTGAGAAGCGCTTGTTTTTGTTCGAGTATCTAGCTTGACTCTAGTGTTACTTACTTTTAATTTCAGGGTCAAATCCATCACCAGATGTGAGGTAGGGATGGTAATAGCGATACATCACCTCCTTCGGTGAGTATGCATCAGGACAGGGTGATGGCATATGATAAAAACCAAAAGAAGAGGTCTCCATCACCCTCGTCTTCTCACCTGGCTGTGTTAGGGAGAAAAAAGGATTAAATCTTTCCACCTCCCTTAAGCTAAATTGCTTAGAAGCAAGGGATGGTGTGACAAGTAGGGTAGACTTTTTAGGTAACACTGCAGGAGTGGGATCGGAGAATGTCTCTTCGATAAGATGCTCCAAAAATAGAATGTCTCCCTCTGAATCGTAATATCCATCATCAATTTTAGTTGGAATTGAATCGTCTAGGCCGATCTCAGCGGTGAGCTCCTCCAAATTTAAGTCACTAGTCTTTAAGGATCTAGACACCGAGTCAGGGTTACCTAAAGGTTCATAATTCAATGGTGCTGACTTAGGAGGGTCCAGACTACTAATGTCCTCAATCTCTTCATTAAAAAGTGGATTATCATAATATAAGGTATTGATGTGCTGTCGTGTAGGGCCGACAAACCTAAAACAACACTTTAACGAGCAGTGTACCCGGTCAAGATGAAGTTCGCGGTAAGTAGGTGTCGAACCACTTAAGAGTGGAACATTAAATTCCTATATTTATCAGTATTTTAATTAGTCTTAGTTATGGTTAATTCCTATGCTATGTACTATTATCTATTTTATGAGGGTTTTCATCCTGAGAGACTGGCACAGGTTTTGTGATGACAAATATCAATTCAATAGACAATAAACACAAAAGAAGAAGATTAGAAGATAAAAAAGTAGTACAAGTCAAATGATAGAAAACTGTATTAGCCATATTAAATCCGGTTCAATGTTGGTTATTTTTTAGTTCAATGATTTACTTACTCAAAGCGCATTATAATTCTTAAGACTTAGGGGGACATCATCCTGAAGACCTAGACACGATTAATTTGTCATAATAACGCATCCGCATAAAGCATCCTTTAGTTTAATTATAATCTATCTTAGAGAAATAAAGCAGTGGTGATCCTGTTAAAACCCTAGCCCAACGGGACTTTACCCACTTATTGTTTGACGGTGTTTTATATACTAGTAGTCCACTATTCAAATCTTTATCAGTTAATTAAGAGCATGATTGCAGAAAACGTAAAAGGGTCACTACCGGTCAACTAAGCTCATAATTACAAAGACAAAGATAGATCGTTATTTGTGATCTATAGTCCAGTAATAGATGAACACACGTTATGGAGAGCTATCTCGGTTTCTAGATATTACTTGTCCGTTCATCAACTAGATCCAGTTGAATGATAGGTCGCTGATCAAACAATATAACAAGTATGAGGTGATAAACATAATTAAACAATCAATGATAAATTAAGAAATCGATTTTTTAAACAAACCAAACATTGAACTTTCATTAAGATGGCTTTTTACACCAAGGGTTTTAGCCCACAAACCTTTGTACCTTATACAAGCGTAATCCACGATTAAAATCGAACGATTAAGAGAGTAAAAATTACACGATGTCTTCTATGGAGTCGTGATCAATGCTTGACCTTGGTGGCTGATCTTCTTTTATAAAATTCATCCTTTAGTGAGTATGGTATAAAGAATATGATATTGCACACTTAAAACTCATTTTTGAGTCTTCTATTTATAGTGTCTGAAAAGACTCAATACGCCGTATCTGGCAAGGTTGATACGGCGTATTGGGCTAGATTCCTTAGAGTGCGCGCTACATTCAAATCAATCAGTGATATCATTCCTAATTGACTTGATTTACTGTATCTTCGAATAGTTATCTTCATGGATACGGCGTATGTAGACATCATGGATACGCCGTATTAGGAATTGGTCAAACGCTTTTTCTTGTGAAGTCTTGGCGTAGATATGTCGTATCTCTTTTGTTGGATACGGCGTATTGGTGAAATTTCAGCAATCTTTAAATATCATCGTTTTAGCTCCAAATTATGCACCTTTTAGCTTGTCTTCACAAAATACTCCTGAATTACTGTATTTATCAACTTTAAAGCAATTAAGTACCAAATAATGCAATAATTATATAAAAGTGGGCAAAACAGATAGGATAAATGATATAATAAAGTGATATTATTTGATGTCATCAGGTATAATCATCATTAAAGTCAAAAGAGTTTGAGAAAGTCACATCATAAGATCTAGGTTTTGAATCATCACCTAAAGGCTCATCAGACATTCTTTTGGTAGAACTTAGGTTTTTGACTAAATGACTAAAAAGTCGCTTAACCAAATGTCTAGGCAAGCCAGCTACATCCTCGTTCTTCATCTAAAAGTCAACTACTTGTTCTCCTAAAGGTGAATTGATGACTTCATTCCTTCTCATAATGATCTCGGATCCGATCTTGATGTTTCTTCTCCTTCCGGAGATAGAAACAAGATTTACGATTCGGGGATATGCATTGAAGTCGAATCCACGAGATTTCTTGCTACTCATTCCCCCGTGATTGATACTTTACTTCCATTTTCATCCGAAAATAAAGACAAAGTTTTCAATCACGGTGTTCTTGCTTCAAAGGAGAAATCTCCTCCTTCTTCATCACATCGGGGCTTTAAAGCTTCCAAGCTTTTTCATCAAAAAAGCCCGATGTTGATCTATGGAAAGGACATTCCTATCTTGGATGTCCCGTTTCTCCATTTCTATCCTCCTTGACCTGCTCAAGTATGGGGGATCGAGTCAGGCTCAAGACTCGGTTAACAAAAATAAGCGCTTCGTGGGTGGCAACCCATGCTTATCCTAATATAATATTAGTAGTAGTAATAAATAAGTGTTTTGTGATGTGAGGAGGCTCGCCTCTTTCTTTCTCGTGTGCTTGTGTTTTTGTTGTATGTCCAGGATTGTCCCGGATTTTTGAAGCCTCTCGTGCTCGTGGTTTTGTCCTTCGTTCACAAGAGCTTCACATCCTCAGCTTCATTTTGGGAATCCAATATCCAAATCTTATCGACTAACGCTCATCTTTAGCACACTTAATAAACGGCTTTAGAGTGACGTAGAGACCCTTCTAAAAACATTGAGGACAATGTTTAGTTCTAGTATGGGGGGATCTATCGATTTGATTGTGCCTGCAGCCGTTGTTTTCACGTAATCCTGTTTTTACCACCAAAATGCCAAAAAAATGAAAAAATTTAAAAATTTTCAAAAACAAAATAAGTGTTTTGTCACAATTTTGACTTTCCTGCTGGGTAGAATAAGAATAAATTTTGACTCGATCGAGCGTGTTGAGCTCTAGCTTGTTCCTTAACTTTTAGACTAAGCATTCGCGGATCTTCGCGAAGAACGAAAAATGATAGAGTTAATTATGAGTTAGATGCTAAACAAGGATTATTTGGAAATCTTAAGAGCTCATGTATGTAATTTGTGTCTTTTTCTCCCATAAGCTCCTAACCGGACTAATAATACGTGCTATTTTTGAAAATTAAACTTAAATCGACAATTTTTGAGATGTAGACAATAATATTTTTTGTCTTAGTTCAAATTTATACTTAAATTTTCCAAAAAGAAGTCTTCTCTATATATCGTGGTATAAAGTTTAATGAAAAAAATGATGAATAAGGTAATAATATAAACTGTGGGCTAATAAAAGTTTACTGCCTCTTGCCGGCTCACAACCGATGTGGCAGTCTTCAAAAGAAGGCCCATAGTCAGAATAATAATCCGAGACTGATAAAAGTTTGCTGCATCTTGCCGGCTCACAACCGATGTTGCAGCCTTCTAAAAGGTCGAGGATTTCAATTGCATCATGGTTATATTAATATTAAGTGAAATAATGTGATTTAATAAATATAGGGAAAATCTCTTTTTCTTAAATTTAAATATGCTTTCGAACTAAGACTATTTCATTTTAAGTTGTGATTTTTCTAAATAAGCTATGTATAAACGGGAAACCTAAGAGTTTTTGAAACCGAAGGTCTGTGAGTCCTGATACTAGTCTCTGTGGGGTGTCAAAAGCCTGGTCACTTAGCCGCAAGGTTGGGATGTGCCGAGACAAAAGTCGCTACATGGGATGATCTCGCCTTCAAACTCATTATTCTCGGGTGGAACGTGAAGCATAGAAATTTTGCAAAACGTTGATCCATGGTTGAAATTCGAAATGGCACATTCACCTAAGATATAATAATTGTCGGGAGTGAAAAGTTTCACAAGTTACAAATATTAGTGTTAGCATCTTTACTTGTATTTAGCGGTGATTTCGTTTTAAGCTTGGTTTGGAATAAGTGAAAAGTCAGGAACGATGAATTTATCCTTTTTGGGGCATTTTAGGATTGAAATGCGTCTTGTTCTATGACCCTAAAGTTATAAAAATAATGAAAGTCAAATAAGTTAGTTAGTTGCTTAAAAAGAAAAAAAGAAAAAAATGAGAAAAAAAGAAAAATACAAAAGTATTAGTTTGTAAATATTTAAAAATGGTCAAAACGGGGCTTTTCAAAACTATTGATTCTTTAACTCTCCTTGATGAACACTTAGCTACTTTTCGGGGTTATTAGTCGAGGGGGATTGAGACTCTTAGTTTTCTTAAGTGTTCACTTGTAGCATTGCGTGAGGACACGTCAATATCTTAGTATGGGGGATTTTGGTATGTGCTTAATTATACATACTATTTTCCATTAAAAACGGACTTAAATGACAAAAAAACATACTAAAAATATATTGTATTTGTATGTTTTGCATTTGTATTGTACAGGTAACGGATATCTAAGAAAAGGACAAAAACGAAGCCAAAAAACGACAAAACCGAGCACGGAATGGAAAGAGCGTGAAAAGTCAAAAAGTCAAAGTCAAAAGTCAACCAAAAAGTCAACCCCGACAGAAGTCAAAGTCAAAGGCGGAGCAAAAACCGAAAAAATACTTAATGGGCCAACCCGCACCCATCTAATGGGTCGGGACAGCCCATTAAGCATTTATATTAAAGTCTTATAAGACTTAAGCCTTATAATAACCCAAAACTTTTTTTTTACCCGGCCCAAGTCCTAAGCCCAAAACCATAACCCAATCCCACTTAACTGCTGTTAACCCAACTCCCTTTACCCCGATTAACACCATTAGTCCTTTAAGGACTGTGGTTGTAACACTTACATATAACCTCAAGGGCCATTCTTGCCAACTCCCTGATACCTTTTACACCACAAGGACTGTGGGTGAAATACAACTATACAAGATAAGGGACCAATGTTGCAATTCCCCCAAACCTTTAACCTGTTATCACTAAAACAGAATACAAACACAAACCCCCATTTTGGCGCCAAATTTCCATAAATGTGTCTTCAACCTCTGCCCCTGCAACCCCACGACAAAAACATCACCATCCCACCTTAACCCCACACCACAAACCTCCAATTCCATGTTGGCAATCCTAATTAACCCAATTCGACAAGGATAAAGACAAAGATTGAAGGGTTGAGATCATAGGCTTGGGCAACACTCAAATTTGATGGCTAAGATTGATTGATGACTGCTCTCACACCAAAAGCACAAGTGCTCAGCCCTCTCACAAAAGAAACACACTATGAAGACCCAAGACCATTAGCTTATTATATATATAGGACTCTTGTAAGCCTTAAATGGCATCTAGTGTAGTTTGTTTTTTTTAGCTTATTTAGTTTACATTTCAGCTTATTGTACCTTTTTTTTAAAGTCTTGTAACTGTTTTAAGAATTAATGAAAGTTTAATGTTTTAAGTAAAATTCTGTTTTAAGTCTCACTTATTGTTAAAAGTTCTTTATAAGCTTCATAAGCTTTTGTTTAAGCTCTTATTCAACCTGTTTTCATAAAGCAATAAAACCTGTTAAGTAGTTGAGCTAATTTCACTCAAAGATTTTTACCCTCAAATACCTCAGCTTATTGGAAGAAAAGCCAGATTTGGATGGGCTTTTATGACCTTACTAGCTTGTTTACAACAAGCTAGAGCTTGTAGATTTAGCTTTTGAAAAGCTTTTATACCCTTGTTTGTGCAAAGGGTCTTGTAAGTTCACTTTTTGCATTTTAGCTTATTTACTGTTCAATTGCTTATTTTCTGCTTATCTGCTCATTTTTGCTTATCATTAATGTTTATTGCTTATGTATGCTTATTTTTTGTTTAGATATCATTTGCTCATGATTTTCATTAAAACTGCCTTCACTAGCTTAAAACTGCTTATTTCTCCTTGCTTATTTATAAGTGCTTATTTCTGTGGTCTGAATGCTTAATATTGCTTGTAGGATATCTGTTTTTTATAAGTCTTAGCTTAAAACAGTTTAAACTAGCTTTAAAATAAATTTTGGAATGTTAAAGGAGTGTTTGGCATAAGGCTTAAAATGGGTCAAATTAGTCTAAAAACTCTTTGGGTCATTAAGTCAAATTTGAGTAGCTTATTTAAGATCTTTAAATCAGTTTTAAAAGGTTGTCAAAGTTTAAAATTCATTTGTAAGGTCTTTAGTGATCATAGTTTGAATTTGTGGTAATTTGGTCCATTTAGTTAGCTCATTTGCCTTGAACTTGATTAGGAGTTTTTAAGTGACGTTTCCTTGCCTGTCTTAAGTTCAAAATGTAGTAGAATAGGAGTTATTTAAGTGTGCAATTGTATTTGTGGTTTGGTTTCAATCAGTCAAGTTTTTATTCAAGCTTTAAAAAGGTACTTTTTAATCTTAAATTTTAAGTTAGTAAATGTTTGTTTTGGATACTGATTTTCATAACATAAGTTCTTGGTAGTGTAGACTTTGTCTGTTTAAGCTTTTTATGGTTTTAGAATTTCATTTGTTGGCTTATTCATAAGCCTGCAAAATCCCTTTTTCTCTTTTCAAAAACAAAAAAAATCAGCAACTGCTGAGAGTAATTGCCCTTTTCATGACCCTTCTTCCTAACTTATTTGTTTTTCAAAATGGTTTTTCTTTTTTGATTCTAGTAGCTTATAGTTCAATCTGATAGTCCTCGTGGTCTTTAAGCCATAAGGATTTGAATTGGGGCTTAAAAAGAAGCCCAAAAGTGTCTCCTTAGGCTATTGTGTTAACAGTTTTAAGTCATAAGCTCATTTGCTTATCTGAGCTTATGGCTTGATAGGATTTGCTTAATTTAGGTTTATATCTGCTTATTAGGTTAGTTTTAGCTTATTTTAGCTTAGTTAACTTAGGTTAAGGCTTATTTGAGCTTAATGGCATTTTTAGCTAAAAAAATCTTAAGCATAAACCCTTTAGGTAATCCTGCCATTTTTAGCTTAGTTCAGCTTATCCTGTTAGCTTGTTTTTGTTTGCAAATGCTTTTTAGATATAGCTCTTTTTATGTTTAAGCTTGTTTTCCCCTTTTCAGTGCTTATTTAGTTTTTAAAAGCAAAAAAATTTAAGCCTTTTCACTTAGTGTAAAAAGAGAACCAATCTGTCATCTTTATAGCTTATTTGTGTGCTTATTGGTGGTTTTTATAAAAAGTGTTTTTACAAAAAATGCTTATTTTTAAGTCCTTAAGCTTTTTATAAAAAAATATGTGCAAAATAAAAACATTGGGGAAGTTGGGAAGTCAGGGGTGAGCAGGGCTCGAACCCCTGACCTCATCCAACCTCTACCCAACGCATTAACATCACACCACACAACCAACTCTGCCCTTGGGACTTTTACGTTATTCCTTCCCATTACTTTTCTTTTATCACCTTTTTATCCTTTTTGCTTAACAACTTATTTTAGCTTATTTCTGGCTTATTTCGTTAAGCTGTTTAGACCAATTTATTTTTCTTAGGTTTAGCATTAATCAAAGCACTTTTCCTTAATTTTTTAGATTTTTCCCATTTCATCTAGTATTTTTAATTAATTTTTCTTATTAAAACTGTTTTTAATTCATAAAAAATTAAATAAAAATCAAAAAAATATAATTCTTTTTTTTTAAAATTTTCTTTTATCGTTTAGGACTTAGAAAAATTAAATTTGCATTCGTAGGGTTAAATTTTTAGAATTTTGATTTTTAAAGAACGGGATTTGGTCCCGTTATCGTTTTCCTTCGTTTTTTTAATTGCTTACGTTTTAGGTTTGCCTTTGCTTGTTCTTGCATTTTAGCCATTTAGGATTTATAAAAGTAAAAAAAATCATTTTAGGATTAAATTCTGATAATTTAGGTTTTAAGTCGCGTTCGTTTTTATTTCCCGTTAACATTTTTTCGTTTAAGTCTTTAATTGCTTTACTTGTTTACTTGCATTTGCATGTTTTTACGTTTTGTTTAGTAGAATTAGAAAACCAAAAAAAAATTGTGATATTCAAGCATTATTCCACAAACCAATTCTTGATTTTCAAATTCACGCCTCGACAGGACACGACCCGGGAAGGTTTTTAGGGGTTTTGCTTTGGATAAAAGCGAAACCACTTTAAAAAGCCTCACAGAATACTTACTCTCTCTATTATTGATATTATCTTATTATATATTTATATTATATTACATTTATACATATATTAAGTGACGATCAGGGCCGCCCTAGACTGGACGCTCCCCATTTTATCCTTTTGTGTAGGGAAATTTTTTAGAACTTTCTAGCCGTTTTAGGTCTAAAAATTTGAATTTCAAAATGTTTATTTTGAATAAAAAATTTCTTTTAATTGTAGAAAATGTTTTGTAATGTTTATAAAAATGTTTACAACATTTTATAAAAGTGTGAGGTTGAATAAAAATTTCCTTTGATCATAAAATGCATTAAGCATTTATTTATTCATACCTTTAAGTGATGTATTTGTTGAAATGAGAATTTACTACTAATTACTTGTTTACGTTTAATTTTACGTTGAACGTTTTTATATTTTGTGATTATCAAAACGTAAAGATGTGAAAAATATTAGTAATGTTTTTAGGCATTATATTTTATCAACAATCTCCCCCTTTTTGATGATTACAAAATTTAAACTCATTAAATGTAAAATTATTTTTAAACAAGTATTTAGTGAGTTTTATGTCATTTCTCCCCCTTTTTGTAGAATCAAAAAGGCATCGTCGAGAATTGCTAGTAAAATCGACGGAATAAATGCTCCCCCTTGATGTGTGCTCCCCCTCGTTCGAGGGCACCAAGGAATCGAGCTATGGTTTCTTGGCTACAAAAACGAGTTAGAACAATACAAATATTTCTAACATGTAGCAAGAAGGAAAAATATGGCATAATTAGTGCAACCAACAATAATCATCCATTAAAAGTAAAATAGTGTGTGAACCACACTCATGCATACATAAGGAAAATAAATAACATGCTAACATACATGAAATTTTTGTAAACTACAAATAGTCCTATAACTAGTAAAGCTCCATAGGACTTGCTTGCAAAATGGTGGATGGACAATTATTTGAGAAACTAAACATAGAGTATGTTTAGTTTGGGGAAGATGGTGGAGGTGGTGGGATGATGGTTGTTGGTGGTTGTGAGAGCATATGTTCAATATATGAAAACATATATTAGAGTTCATCTCTCAACCCAAATATGAGAGTACGATTGTGAATGCAACACAAACATGAATCTCCGTGTGCCTCAAGAAGGTTCCAAGGAATGGGATGACCAAAGATAGGTGGTGAAGGTGATGGATTATCAAAGTAGACATCTAGTGAGGTAATTGGTTAAAGGGTGAGAGTGATGTCCATTGATGCATTTTCTTGAGTTGGAGGTGGTGGAGAAACTCTTGGAGGAGGAGATGGGTAGGTTCAATTAACCATTAGGTAAAAGTGATGTTGATGAGGTTGGTGATTTGGGTATGTAGTCAATTGAGGATGAAGAAGTATCATTAGTTGATGGTGTTTTGGAGGGTGCATTAGGAGCACTAGGTGATGAGAGTTGAAGTATGGGTGATGGAGTTTTTATGTCATCATGGGTTAAATCCACAAACAATTATTTTGTTAGAATGATGTTGATTTTTGGTCTCTTAGAGGTTTTGGAAATGGAAGCTCTAGTGGATGCCATGGATGTTGATAATGGTTAGTGTATGATGATGAAGATGATGTGGTAGTGATGATCATTTGGAAGGGATTTATATGAAGAAAATGGATTGAAAAATGAATGAATTTGAACTAGTTTAGGTTATTCCAAATTGTGTTCGAGCATTCTGGGCAAAGATAGCTTAGACTAGGTAAAAGATGGTCAAAAAGCAAGAAAAATATTGTTTTACTCGTTATGAATTAAGGGGGCCGCCCTCTGTTGGCTTCCATTTTTCACAAAAAATGATTTTACTCAGAATTTTTGTGAGAGTATTTCTGTTTTGGTGGTTTATTTGCAGCAAGCCCTATTGAGTTGTATGAGCACATTTAATCATATAGCATGTAATAAACACATCAAATCATGAAACCAAAGTAGCATAAATAGTTGATTAAATAAAACGACTAAAGGTTTAAACCATCATAGCAAGCAAGTACCTAAAGATAACCAACACATAAGTCTTTCCGAATACATCAGATAATCACCACACAAGTTGTTAAGAACGTACACATAATCAAGTTAGAAATTGTCTTAAACTACATTTAGCTATTTAGCTAACTTCACTCTTATGTCTTTACTTCTTCTTCTTGCTAAACACTCCTTTTAGTGCCTTTCCAAATGATTTGAACCCTCCTCCATCTCCTTATGCATTTGTTGAGTTTGGTTGAGCAAGGTGGTTTGTCGTTTAAATACAGTTTTATTGGTTTGTTCAGAAGAAAAAGGCATTTGATAGTTTTGGTATTCGAGTGGATTAAGGGAGTTAAGATAGGTGGTAGGAGATGGAGTACTTTCTCGAGAAGTTTCGACATCATCATCATCTTGTTGA
Source organism: Tanacetum coccineum (assembly GCA_026074375.1). Lineage (NCBI taxonomy): Eukaryota > Viridiplantae > Streptophyta > Magnoliopsida > Asterales > Asteraceae > Tanacetum > Tanacetum coccineum. The sequence continues at coordinate 18,277 of BQNB010079464.1, read as the reverse complement.
TGAGATGATGTGCCTTAATGATGAGAGGATGAAGAAGAGACGGAATGACGCGCCTTGCCACGATCACTTCGAGGTCGTCGAGTTTGTTTTAGGGCAAGAGGACGCATTACTCGCTCAACAATGTCATAGATGCCATTGTCAAGATGAGGATACGTTTCCATGACGTGTCGATAAAGACGAGTAAGAAACATGCCATACGGAAGATTTGCGGTTGGAGTAGCTCTAGCACATTGGATTCTTTTGACGAAGAAATAAGCAAGATTGTATTGTTCTTCGGCAACAACACAATACAACATGTGAGCAAGACAAGCGGGGAGACGGTCCCGATGTCCTCCTAGTCCGAACACATTCTCACGAATGAGTTCTTCCCATTGCTTCATGTCGGGGCTTAGTTCTTTGGTGAGAATTTGATTTGGATTAAGAGATACCGTTTGGCTTTTAATGGTACGGTCTACCACGACACGTTCCAATTCAAGAAGTCGACGAATGTCGTCGGGAGTAGGAAGATCGGTGCAATATGGTCCCTCGGTTTCTTGAGAATACTCAAGAGATGCAAGGTCCCATTCGTTTGTAAAAACGGCTTGACCATTGTATGGAATTTTGAGGATTTGACCGAATTGAGCGAGAGTAAGAGTTATGAATTCGTGTTGAATCATAAAAGAGATAACAAGATAGCCATATTCATCGGTTTGTACCGTGACTTGACTATAGAAGTCTAGAATAAATCTTGGAACAATTGGTTCGTTGATTTGAAAGAGACAATTGAAGCGGATGTTAGTAAAGAGACGCTCGATATTGTTGGATTTGTAGTAGGCTTGATCAACAACACGACCTTCGTGAATGTTGCGGTTTTCAATAGGTTTGTAGAATTGGGCAATAGTAGGGGAGATGCCGGGAATTTTGGATACTTTTAGGATGTAAGATTTAAAGAAAGATATATCGGTGGTAGTAGCTTTTGGCATTTTTGTCATCTAAACAAGTTATCAACAACATAAAATGTTATAAAAGAGAAAATATAATAAAGAAAATAAAATGAAGTTTTGAAAAATGACGAATGTGGGACAAGGATTACTTCGATTCTACAACCTAAGAAGTAATCCATATGTTCCTTAATTTATTTTTGACTTAATCTAGGATGTCAAAGAATATATAATAGTTATATATTTCGACATCAAGACAATGACCCAAACACTCCCTTATTAAAACAAAATTTGTCTAAGTTTGTTGAAAATTATGCATTAAGTGTATATTTTGTTTGATAAGTATAAGTTTATTATTTTTCACTTGACAAGAGTTCAATAGTGTTTGTTTTGACTCAATACTATGTTTTAAAATGTTAAGCCAAACGCCCCTTTATTTTATACATTTTATAAGATATATCAATATATATATGAATTATATATCTTGATGACTTATACAAGTTTGTTAAGTGTTTATACGAATGACAAAACTACAGTAATGGTCATTTTGACTCTAAAATTGATCCTAAAAAAGGAACCAAACACCCTATTAATTTTATAAAATTTTACTCATTTATTTGAAAAATGTGTATATGTTTAGATAATTAATCCTTTATTATTTTTAGCATGTTTTTGGCATTGATTAACAATGTGTAAGTTAAAAAATGCATATATGCAAAAATTCGACCATATGTTCATACGAATACATGTTCTTAAATTTTTGACTCAATAAGTGTTTTGATTCAATCCTATCAAGGTTGTAGTGTTCCTATGACTACGGGTATCATTGTAGTTATGGAATTCCTAGACCAAACTAAGAATTATGAAAATAATTAAAAATACCCAATTTTGATTAAGAACAAAATTGGATAAAATCAAACAAAAGATGGTTGAAAAACTTACAATGGATGTTGTTGATAGACTTGTTAGTAGTTGCCTCTTGCGAATTTTAGTTGATTTTGTGATTTGAGTTTTGATTTTGAAGGTTTTGGTGATGGGGTTTTCGTTTACAGCAGGTAGGAGAAGGAAGAAAAAAATGATGTTTGGGTATATAATTTCGAATGTAAGAGGGTGTTTGTTTTTGTACATAGGCGGTCCCCTTAATTAATTAAGGGGGTCGTCCACTTTACACAGTCGGTCCCCTTAATTTTAAGGGGGCCGCCACCTGAAGAAAAATTTCTTTGATTTTTTTTGGCCAATTTTGTGAGAATAAATATTGACAATTTTTAATTAACTCATTGTTTAATTAAAAAGTTTCTTTGACTATTTCGGACGAGATAATCAAGATGTCAATACATGAGATGATTTGGTGACTAGACTCCTTGCGAATATGATGAATTAATTTCTTCGAGCAAAAAAATTAATTAATATGTTTTGAAACGGGAACGTGTAGATATTGTGGAAGATGAGAGATCGGAATAGAGTTGATACTTCCACAAGGCGATTTTGATAGACGTACTTGAGGCGAGCGTCGAGGTGGAAGGGAGTTTGTTTCATCCATAGTGGTTTAAGATTTTTTTCGATGCAAAACTAATCCTACTTCTATGTTAATTATTATCCACTAACTCACTTTTCTTCGTCTACGTAAATTCGTGGCCATAGAATGTCACACCCCGCAATTTTCGATACTTTAAATTACTATTTTACCCTTTAACTTTTTGGTTCCGACTTGACTTTTTGACTGTTTTCCTCTTACGGTCACATAAAAACGATTACCGCGTAATCGGTAATCTTTTGAAACGTATTTGAATTATAAATACTAATAATTATTATTATCTCTCATTGGTTATTTTATTTTTCAAACTTATTTTTAACTTGAAAATGTAGAAGATATATGTTTTTCATGTACGTTGAACTTATCAAAATCGACCCGCTTAAATTACGTTTTCATTATTCGGACAATAAAGCAATTGGATGTAAAAGACATTGCCAGACAACTTTTTAGTTTTGACCAAGACCCGGGGACGAAAACAGTCAGAAAGGTGACTAAAATAGCCATCGCAAGATTTTAGAAAACGGAAAATTATTATTAAATAATATTTAATTAACGGTTTTATTAAATAAAAACATTTAATAAATTAGTCATTATTTTATTCGAAAACGTGTGTTGATAACGCGAATATATGAGTTAGAAATATATTTTATTTTTATTTCTATTTTAAATAACAAATATTTTTAGAAATGTTATAAAAATATATTTATGAAATATTATCAAGTAAATACTCATTTTTATCGGAAAAATGATTTGAAAAACGATGGCGCAAGTTTCGTGATCTGAATCATCCGTTAAGTCACTCAAACGAGTCCCGAACCAATAATTAACAAAAGTTACACGTTAGGTCCCTGTGAAATATTTACAAAATTTACCCCTAACTATAATATACTTTTCATTTCATATTAAAAGTTTTATATATAAATAAAAACTTATATCTTTTTCTTTTCATTTCATTTTTATAAAAGAAAAAAAAAATACACACACTCCTTCTCTCTCAAGTTTTCCGGCCGACTCCCCCTCCACCACCGCCGGCCATGTTTTCCGGCCAAACTCCGGCAAACCCAAAACCTTATAAAACACTCTCATCACCGGATCTATTCGATCCCCACCCCCACTCTCCTCCACGCGCCGTTTACCTCCCCTCCGGCTACCACAGCCACCATACCATCGTCACGCCACCATTAACATCACCATCTCCCTCCACCATCCACCACTACCCTCACCATCTTCACCACCTCACTGCCCTCCCCTACAGCCGCCGCACCATAGGGTGCGTGTGGTTTTTAATAACACCCAAAGGGTGCGTTTGGGGTTTAGCAGCAGCCGCGTACTACTGCCACCATCAACGCCACCACTCCCATCTCCACGGCACCATCACCCTCGCCACCTTCTCCCCCGAGACAGCCACCGCAACGAGGGTGCGTTGGTTTGGCAAAGTCATATAGAGTGCGTGTGGCTTAACTAGAACGCAGCAAGGGTGCGTTTGGTTTCCTCAACCGCGGCACAGCACCCAACCGAAACCACCATAGCCGCGGCTCAGCTACCATCTCCCCCCCACCACCACATCACTTTCTTTCTATATTTTCTTTTTGGTTGGTTATATATTTTATAAAAATTAATAACTAGTTAGTTTAGTTTTGTTTGTTCAAGTTTATTTGTATTATGTAAATTTTAAGGGGTTTTGTTTGCTGCGTGTAATGGCCCCAAAAGGGTGTTTGGATCTGCGTTTTTACTGTAGCAAAGGGGCGTTTGGTTCTGGGCTTAACAGCCATTAGGGTCGTTTGGTTCAGCTCATATAGTGTTTGGACTTGCGTTTAACAACACATAGGGTGTGTTTGGTTTTGCTATACTTTATTAATTACTTAATTTCGTTAGTTATATAATGAAACACGCGAGTATATTGCAACATTGATTGATTAAAAGTAGGAAAAACATTG
>BQNB010079464.1:0-13115 GCA_026074375.1 Tanacetum coccineum | reverse complement strand
CACAATTAAACTTGCTTTACTAATGAAGAAAGAAGAGTACAATAGAAGTAACAAGAAGTAAAACTGAAATTGAAAGATTTAAAAAAAAACTTAATTCGAAAAATGAACAGTGCACGAAATTTAATAGTGAAAAATACAAAGAAAATTGAACTAAACTAAAAACTAACTCTCAAAACTATCTAAGAGCTCCTATTTATATTTGAGAGTCAAGAGAGGATGAGAGCTTGTATCCTTTATAGCCGTTGGATCTTATTTATTTGAATTTAAGCCGTTAGATCTAAATGGTGAGGTGTTCGAACCAATTGGATGTTGCCACGTGTGCAAAGTGATGTGGAAGTGGTAAAATACGAGGTAGGGTGAGTAGGGAGAAACAGGGAAGGGTTTTTGCGAAGTTGGGTTTGTTTCGGGTTTTGGGCGGGAAAAGCTGTTAGGGAGTTGTTAGAAGAAAGGTTTGCCCGCGTGTGGTTTGAAAGTTTGGAGTATTGGCAATACAAGTCCTTGTGTTACTTATTCAAAAATATAGTGTAAAATAAGTTTGAAGTTTGACAGTTCTAGCCCTTGTAGTTGATAACTTTTATTTTCCTCTTTAAAAGCAACTTTTATCTTTTGCAAGATTAGTCCCTTGAACTTAGAAACTCCCAAATAAACCCTTGTAATCTTGAAACTTGTCAATATTGGTCCTTGGCACTTGATAATTGAGTCTTCATTGACTTTCTTCTCTTGATCACTTGTCTCTTCCGTTTCTTGTCGGTTTTGGTTCGTTTGTGCTCTTTTTGACTTTGATATCCTTTCCTGCACATTATGACACAAAAGCACACATATTTCCATCTTTTGGCATATTTTTTTTGCTTTTATTGGCGAAATCATGGGTATTTAATGTATACAATTTAACACTTATCAGTAGGAGAAGAAGAAGAAGAAAAAAATGAAGTTTGGGTATATAATTTCGACAGAAAGGGGGTGTTTGTTTTTCCAGATAGGCGGTCCCCTTAATTAATTAAGGGGGCCGCCCATTTTATACGGCCGGTCCCCTTAATTTTAAGGGGGCCGCCCTCTGAGAAAAAAAAATTCTTCGATTTTTGGCCAGTTTTTGTGAGAATGATTATTGACAATTATTAATTAACCCTTTGTTTAATTAAAAAGTTTCTTTGACTATTTCGGACGAGATAATCAAGACGTCAATTCGAGAGGTGATTTAGAGATGAAATTTCTTGCAAGAAGGAGGGATTAATTTCTTCAAAAAGACAATTAGTATATTCGATTTGAGATGAGACGAGAATGGATAGCGAAGATAATGAAATAATAAGACGTAGTTGAAAATTTCAACAAGTTGATTCCGATAGACGTGGATGATGGTTGACACGGATCCGAGGCGATCGTCGAGGTCGAAGGGAGTTTGTTTCATCCATAGTGTGTCTATGATCTTCATGCGACTAATCCTACTTCTATGTTAATTGTTAACCATTAGCTTGCTCTTCTTCGTCTACGTGAGTTTGCTATGTGGTCATAGAAGATTTCCATTTTGTAGACGTATAACAATAATCTACACGAAAGAATAGTTCATAGTGAACTAATCTCTTCAAAGCTAGAAAACCAACAAATGGTATTTCTAGAGACTACATTATTTTCTAAGAACTAATTACACTACAACATCATAGTCACATAGACATTTACTTATAATCTATATTCTACGAATATGAAAAGTGAGACGTACCTTAGTCTTTAGAATTATCTTCATTAATGTCTTCATGATGTAAATGATAAGGGTTCATGGGAACCTTATCATGAATTCCTTAATCCGGAGACAAAGAATGTTTGTAGAGAGCACACTACTTCAAAGGTTGTGATGGCTTAGCCATTTGGTCCCCAACGTTTCATGTATCCGAAGTTATTGTTTCCGCATATGTTTTGCATTTGATTCGAACACATGCATGGTGAGCATCTTCCACATTGAGTAAAGCTTGGTTGATGTGGATGATTCCACATTGTGTGATTAGTGTTAGAGTAATTTGGTCTACCTTGGTCTCTCCTAGGTTGAGGTGTTTTGGAACGAGGATGAGAGTTTTCCTTTCTTCTCGGAGGAGGTGTTTTAGACCTCATTGTGGGTTTAGTAAATCCGACTCCGGGTTTTAAGGAAGGTTTGTAAAAATGTTTTACCTCATCATCACTTGCAATGGGAATTTTAGTATTGTTTAAAAGTATAAATTTTGGTTTTGAGTTTGGGTTTGATTCTATCAATTTTTCTTTCGACTCGACTTCTTGAGCTCTTACAAAATTTACTTGTTTGGTTTCGCTAGGTGATCCTTTGGTAAAATTAAATCCTAAACCGGATTTGTCTCCGGAATGTTTTTGAGAACTTATTATTTTCTTAAGTGAATGACTACTATCATTAAATTGATTTAGCCTAGATATTTCTTTTCTAAGCATCTCATTTTCAAGCCTAAGATCTTGACATGTTTTACATTCTTCATTTACTTCCTTACCTTTTTCTAACCTAGATAGTTTATTTTTTAATTCTAGTGCTTCATTTTCTAGTTTTATTTTAGCTTGTTTTAAAGTTTTATTTTTAGTCATGACTTTTAGTCCTATTTTGCATAATCTACTATATTCACTATCTAAGTCATTTCCGTCTAATGATGATTGGTCATCACTAAAGTATTCGGTTTCGGAAAGTACCTCATTAGAAGCCATAAGACACTTTTCGACCTTTGTCATTTCCTCTTCATCATAGTTTCTATCACTCAAGGATCTTCTAACAAACGCCTTTTGATTTTGATATTTTGATTGTTTTGGACATTCTCCGATGAGATGATTTGGATCTCCACACTTGAAACATTTTCTTTCGCCTTTGCCATTTTTGTCGTCTTTATTTCTTTGGTATGATTTTCTTTCTTCATATGGTTGTCTTACGAATCGTCCTTGTCTTTTGAAGAATTTCTTGAAGTTTCTTACGGCCATGGCGTATTCTTCATCTTCACTATCGGAGGTTGAGCTATCATCATCACTAGATTCCTTTCTAGCTTTCAAGGCAATAGATCTACTTTGTTCTCTTTTGATTTTGACGGTTTCGGAGTCTTTCTTAATTACTTCTTCATAAACTTTTAAATTTCCAATGAGTTCGTCAAGTGATAGAGTTGTTAGATTCTTTGATTCTTCAATCGCCGTGACTTTTGCGCGCCATTTTGGATGTAGTGCCCTAAGAAATTTCCTAACATAATTCTTGCTAGAAAAACCTTCATCAAGTGCTTTTAGACTAGTAATAATAGTGTTAAATTTAGCAAAAGCATTATCTATTGACTCCTCTTCTGGAATCATAAATTGTTCATATTGTTGAACAAGAAGATCTATTTTGTTAGCTTTGACTTGATTATTACATTGATGAGTGATTAATAAAGTATTCCAAATTTCTTTTGCGGTTTGATACATAAATTTTTTTTTCGTATTCTTTACGTGGCAAAGCATTATAAATTACCATTTTAGCTTTATTATTTTTTGCAAGTTTTTTTTAAGATCATCATTTTGTTTATGAAAAGGTACAACTTCATCCTTTTTAGTTTCGGGATTATTTTGAATAGGAGGAAAATCACCATCGGTAATAACATGCCAAAGATCTAGATCTTTTGATTTCACATAAGTTTCGAATCTATTTTTCCAATAAATAAATCCATCACTTTCAAATAGTGGTGGTCTTTGCATAGATTGCCCTTCTAAATATTTTTCCGATTCCATAGATCGATTCAAGTTTTAAAATACAATTTATTTTAAAAATCTTGTTTAGCGTGGCTCTTGATACCAATTGTGGAAAACTAGAAGGGGGGTTGAATAGTTTACCGCTTTTTAACTTAAGGTTTTAAAGTGTTTGTAAAAATTCTAGATTCGAATTTATGTGAATTCAATACTTGCACAATATGAACGATATGCTTATCTACACAATTGATATGATAGTATGAGGAAATAATGTAAGACAAGAGATAAGAGTAAGAACAATCAAACCACAACGCGAGGATTTATAGTGGTTCGGTAACGAAGCACCTCTTCGCCCTACTCCACTCCCCGAGCACCTAACTCGAGAGTTTTCTTCACTATGTCAACAAGCTCCCTTATGGTGGAGAAAACCGTACACAACGTTGCTTACACCGATTTACGACACAAAGCTAAATGTCGAGTTCTAATCTTAGCTAGAACCAATCTATCACAACACGACTTCACTACTTGTTCACAACTTCACAACTTCACAACTTCTTCACAACTTCTTCACAACTTCAAGACTTCACTTCACCACACTATTTATATCACAACTATCTAACACTACTTGGTAAGATCACCACGATCTAACTATACTTACAAAGATTACCAAGATCTAACTACTACACACAAATACAAGATATACAAATGATTTACAAGTATGTGATATGGATGCAACAAGATTGCTATGCACACTAAGGTATAATACTTCTTCACTTGATGATGAAAGTATTCTTCTCTTGCACTTGAGGAATTAAGCTTGGATCACTTGGAAACAAAGCTTTATGATTAAATGATCAAAGGATTTTGAGCTGTAAGTTTTATTTTCATATTTTGCTTCTTTAACTGTAAAACTCTTATTAGTGTGCTATTTGTCACCTTATATTTGCTTATTTATGCTTTATTACGATGTTTAGTACTTATCTTGCTTAGTTGTTAGTTTAAAAGTGACTTGTGCACATTTCTTAGTTAGAACTGTTAGTTATGAGTTAATACTGTTAGATTGATTCAGCTTATTTAAGTGTTTATTCTTGATTGAAATCTGCTTATAAGTGTCTTATTTTGCTATTTGATAATCTGTTTTTAACAAATTAGGACCAAATCAGTATAAAATAAAAAGAAAAATGATTTTTGAAAACTTTAAGGGGTGTTTAGAACAAGCAGTACTAACCCATAGTTAGTACTGCTGGTTTTATTTTAGGATTTTTAAAGCTAGCAGTACTAACTCAAAGCTAGCAGTACTAACTCTAAGATACGTACGGTAGTTTAAAACTGTAGTACTCGATAGTTTCATTTTAGCTATCAGCTTATTATGTCTGCTTATTAAGATTTCTTAGCTTTTAGATCGATTAAACCATTTTCGTTTACTGGCCTTGTAGTAGAAGCTAATTTAAGCTTATTCGCTTTTATCCAAAGAATTTAATAGTTTATATTTTTGTAGCTTTTTTTAGGCTTATTTGCTGTTGAGTTATGTCAGTTGCTTATTCTTAGTGCCTAAGTGCTTATTAGGGGTGGTTAAATATTCTACTTTATTCTTAGCTGATTCTTTTTCTTGTTTCATTGTGTTTTTGTAAAGCAAGCAGTACAAAATCTAAGCTAACGGTACTAACTCAAACTACGGGACTACTCCAAGTTAGTACAGATAATTTATACTGTTGTACGGTGTTAGTACTGCTGATTTATCTTGTTTAACGGGCTAAATTGCTTGCATGAATTTGCTTATTAGGTATCTAGCTATTAGGTTTTAGTCTTAAGTTTATTTGGCTTATTTGTGTCTTAGTTAAAATTTTAATGTTTTTAACCATTTCTAGCTTTTATGCTTGTTCTAGCTTATTTTCCTTGCTTATCTTTGTGTGCATTTGCCTATTTAGGTTAGTGGCCTAAGCATTTCCTGTCATATTCAAACATCGATTATTCAATTCGTCATTCTCCCATTTTCCATTCAAAGGCCTCGTTGGGACATAACACCCGGAATATCTATACGACTCCGTTTCATTGTTGATTTCCGCGAAGTTTGATCCTTGTTATAGATTATATTTATTCATATTATTTATATATAAAAAAAGGAGTAAGACAAGCGCGTCAGACACATAAAATTTTTTTTCATATTCTTACGTGGTAAAGCATTAAAATTACCATTTAGCTTCAATATTTTTAGCAAGTTTTCTTTTAAGATCATCGTTTTGTTTATGAAAAGGTACAATTTCATCCTTTTTAGTTTCGAGATTATTTTGAATAGAAGAAAAATCACCATCGGTAATAACATGCCAAAGATCTAGATCTTTTGACTTCACATAAGTTTCAAATCTATTTTTCCAATAAATAAATCCATCACTTTCAAATAGTGGTGGTCTTTGCATAGAGTACCCTTCCTAAATATTTTTCTGTATTCCTAATCGTTTCAAGATTTTTAACAAATACAATTTATTTTAAAAATCTTGTTTGACGTGGCTCTTGATACCAATTGTGGAAAACTAGAAGGGGGGTTGAATAATTTACCACTTTTTAATTTAATGTTTATGTTTTTTTATAAAAACTTAGATTCGACTTTTTATGAATTCAATACTTGCACAATATGAATAATATAAATAAGTAAGAACAAATAAAGAAATAAGAGATAAGAGTTAGAAAGATCAAACCACAAGACAAGGATTTATAGTGGTTCGGTTATGAAGCACCTCTTCGCCCTACTCCACTCCTCGAGCACCTAACTCGACAGTTTTCTTCACTATGTCAACAAACTCCCTTATGGCGGAGAAAACCGTACACAACTTTCGCTTATATCAATTTTTGACACTAAGCTAGATGTCGAGTTCTAATCTTAGCTAGATCCAATCTATCACGACTTCACGACTTCTTCACTACTTTCACGACTTCACAATACAACTTCACAACTAACATAACTTTCATCTCACGCCTTAGTATTCTTCACCACAACTCACTACTTCACTTCTACTTTCACACCTAACTATCACAACTTGGATGAATCACTAAGATTCAACTATACGTTAACAACATCGACCAAGAACTTATCTACTACCAACTTTACAAGATTTACAAATGATTTACAAGTTATGATATGGATGCAACAAGATTGCAATACACACTTGAGGTGTAATACTTCTTCACTTGATGATGGAAGTATTCTTCTCTTGCACTTGAGTAATTGAGCTTGGATCACTTAGAAACAAAGCTTTATGATTAAATGATCAAAGGATTTTAATGAGATGTGTAGGGTGTTTTTGATCAGAAAGAATGAGTGCAAAAGGTGAGAAAATAATGGGGAATAGTCTAGTATTTATAGGACATTATGGAGGAGCGTCTACCTATGGGTGGTCCCCTTAAATAGGTGGGTGGTCCCCTTAAAGATAAGGGGGCCCCCATTATTAAGGGGCCCCTAAACTAGGCACCCCCATTTTTCCTTTGTGGTAGGGAATTATCTGAACTTCTAGCCGTTTTAGGTCCGAAAATTTAAATTTCAAAATGTTTATTTTGAATAAAACATTTCTTTTAATTGTAGAAAATGTTTTGTAATGTTTATAAAAATGTTTACAACATTTTATAAAAGTGTGAGGTTGAATAAAAATTTCCTTTGATCATAAAATGCATTAAGCATTTATTTATTCATACCTTTAAGTGATATAATTTTCGAAATAAAAATTTACTACTAATTACTTGTTTACGTTTAATTTTACATTGAACGTTTTTATATTTTGTGATTATTAAAACGTAAAGATGTGAAAAATATTAATAATGTTTTTAGGCATTATTTCTATCCAACGGGATCTTTTGCTTAAGGTGAGTTCATAGCCTTGCTTTTGAACTATTTTAAATGTTTTTAAACCAGCGAGGGGGATACATGTTTGTTTTATAAATCGAACCATAGATTTATGTATCTGGACCCAATATGAGATTGTTTTCCGCTAAGTAGCTATTGTCAAGTCCCTTATTTCAATGAACCGTTAATCGTTGTTGTAGGTGAACGCTAAAGATTATATAAATATATTGGTTTGACAACCCTGTTCGGTTGAATCCTTGTGAACACCGCTGTCAAACGAACAATTTGTATTTAGATAGTAATAGTATAATGACAATATACCTGTTATTTGCACATTAACATATGAAATGGCATATGTATTGTTAACGTTCGGTGTCATGAGCTTATTGCGTGAAAGAAAAGAGAATATTATACATTGCATTTGTTGCTTTGGTTTCCCGAGAACTAATTATGTGTTCAAAGATTATTGCTTATTAATTATTTTAAACTTTATGAATTTCACTCAACATTGTTGTACATTTAAACATGTTTTATACCCAATACAAGGATAGGCAACGTATGGGCATAGGTGTCCGTGCGTGTATGGATTTGGTGAAAGACTACTTGTGTGTTCTTTGTCTTTCAAAAACAATGTCTTAAGTTGTTCTAAAAGAATGTCTTTATTTTGAAACAATAGTTTTTTCAAAATGTTGAAAATGGTGTATGCGATATCTGTGGAACCCTGAAATGCGGTTTTACTCTGATAATTAATGTGAACACATGTTTCTAAATGCTTCATTTGGTCGTGTTTCTTATTGTCTGGTGAATGTCTATTTTTAGTAACACCCAATTGCTAATTCCGCTGCGCAATCCAATGTCCTTTGGATGAGGGTGTTACAGTTAGGCTTTGGGACACCTAAGTGACGGGCCAAAACACGCGGATGCTTACTAATTCCTTTAGGAATGGGACTGGAGCTGATAAGAGGAGGACACTCACCCCGAAAAATCTCCCATCCTTGAACCCTTGCTTTCGCTTCTTGCTTTTAGGCTTTGAACTACTTCCAACAATAACACCTTTTCCTTTAGGAGCACTCTCCTCGAGGGTAGTAGTAATCGAACGCCTCTTCCCCAACTTCCCAGAAACATCTTTAACATTCACAGGAGGATCAGCCTCCAAAACAGCAAGCTCTAAACCACCAACATTCCTGCTCCCTGAGATAGAGGAAATCCCATCCTAGTCATTATCATGAGCAACCTCTAAAATATTCACAGAAGGGCTACCAACATCAACAGGCTGGTCGGCAGGCCTTACAAAAAATGTCGCAGCCCTTCTAGGTAGCTTCGTGAAATTCTTGAAAGACATCTTTGAAAAAGAAAACAGAGCGTTAGAAAAAGGAGAACAAAAATTAAAATCGGCAGGGTGTGAATACAAAAAATCATACATTCCTATCGATGATACGAGGGAGCACTCGAAGCATACTCCTAAAAACCAACCAGACCATCAAGATAAAGGATGGGCTCATGAAAGGTTTGAGCTTTAAAAGGATGACTAATAAGGCAGTTACGAAGAGCTTCATCAAAATACTCATCAGGAAAAGGAAAGTCAAAAGTGCCACGACCATGGCGGAAAGAGGTAATCAATTTGGGACAAACATCCAACACCAAAGTCTCCCTAACGAAAATAAACTTGGTTTTCCAATTGGCAATATTAGTCATAAAACTACGAAAGATCTGAGGAATGTCTACCCCTAGCCTTTTTTGAAAGGTAATCAAGTCACCTGCTGACCTACGCTAACACAAAGAACTGAAAAGAGGACCGTAGATCCCACCCCTGTAGGCCTTGCAAGCAACAATAAAAATGTCACTCCTACTACACCAAAAGGGGCTGAGAATGTAGGGAAGTGGACATTTCAAAAACTCAAAAAACATCCTAGTAAAAACGATTGAAGGGGAAACAACAAAATTGCCAATGGAGAACAGCGAAAGATATCAAAGCAATTAACCATCAGGAGCATCAACAATATCTGATGAATCAAAGGACATAAGATCATAGCACATAGCAATCCTATATTCATTCAAAAAAATCCCACGACACTCACTCGAGTTAACAGTACAAGTAAGGGTTTTGGAGATTCTTTTGACATGACGAAAGAAGAGAAAAGAGAATTCCTAAGGGAAACAAGAACATGTCAAAAAAAATAAAAAAAAAGAAAACTAAAGAAAAGATCTCCAGAATACGTTAAAGTGCTATGGCGGAGTGGAAGATACTGTAAAAATGTTAAAAAGTGAGAGAAGAGAAGAAAACCAAGTATTTATAGTAATACCTAGAGGAAGAAAAGATCTAGGACGTACGCGTGTCCCACTATGGGAAATAACCGTGTAAAAGAAATGCGAGAGATACACACGCAAGCATTTATGGTAAAAAATTCTCGAGTACATCCTCGAAAATAGGAGTGTTAGGCGCCGAAAAAAGATTCGATCCTCCAACATTAAATTTTGAAAAGACGTATTCAAAAAGACCACCAAAATACTCTACGGAGGAAAATAGAGTCTGACGCCTTATCCTGCGAAGACTAGCATAACACATCAAGACGGGGGGGCTTGATGGTGTACCCCATCTTACGGCTAGAGCCTAGCCTTTTATGCTGTACAAACAACACTTCGGAAGTGTTCATTGGCGTAAAGCCCACTAGGGCTACAGTAAGGGAATCCGCCAATACACAACAAAGTCTATGTAAAATGGAGACTCAAGCCTGTGAGGAACCTACTTCCGATAAACCAAACAAGGCCCCATGCTAAAAGACAAAACTGAATATTTTGTGGACCTAACAAGGACAAACAGTTTTCCTTTATTCTCGGTCGCGCATTACCACTACACATGTGCATGATCTTGGAGCCTCAGCAGACGTTCTCTCATTTGCTAATGAGATCATTCTCTTCTCATCCAATCAAAATTTGACACGTAGCAAAGTCTAGGTCATTTATAGGGTTTGCCTATAAATAGCCGGCTCATTTGCACCAAAATGGTATGTTCTGACACACTTACTACTTTCTCTCTCTAAAATACTTACCATCACCATGTTGGTTGATTCTCACGTCGGAGCCAGTTCGTAGGGTCCACCCTTACGCTCTGTGCTAACCCAAGAGTTTATTTCCATATCCTGTTGCAGATTCACACATTCACGCATTAAAGTATCCTAGCTTCACTATAACGCAAAGCTTAATCAAGAAGGAGCAAAATCATTATTTGAGTTGCTAACTGATCACGATTTGAATTCAGTTATAACATCTTACCATGTACTTTCAACACATTATATAATACCCAATTTCTTAGCCTGAAAATATTGAGTCGAACAAAGAAGCTCGGTCACTCAACGAGGAAGCTTTGGTCTTTATCTAAATATACGTTGTAATAGGCTAGAAAGGAAACCGGCTTGTTTAGTAATCTAATATTGTATGATTGTCTGGCAGGGTTTAATCCTAATAAAACTCGAGCCCGGCCCGTGTTAGAAAAGCTAGGCGTCCAAAATGCAGTGTCTAACTATAAATACCCTTCTCCACACAAGGAGAAGGGTTGGTTGTTTCATTTCTTTCTTTCAAGCAATCCAATTTTTCTTTTTCTCTCCTCCTTCTCTTACTTTCTCTCTCTAACTTCTCTCTACTCTTTTCTTATCATCTCCTATCTTATTTCTTGGTTAATACCATGGTGAAGTGAAGTGATTTTTGGTCCTACAAGTGGTATCACGAGCCTCGGGTGGATTTAGTGTTTTTCTTGTGGTGAATTGTTTTTGAGCTTAATGAATCGACTTATTGTGGCTTATTTTACATTCAGAACAGTACCAAAAAGCTAACACCTTATTTTGTGATATCACATTTAATCTAAGTTGGGATTACATCTTATTTGGGCTAAAGTTGTTCAAAACGTTTCAACATGTTGAAATATTAAAAACGTTTCCTGCTTATTCAACACTATAAAAGTTTTGAATTTTTCATTTCAAATAATAAGCAGCTTCTTATTGTTTTATTTTTTTGTGGCTCTTAGTGTGGCTTGAAAGCTTATCACTGCTTATACTTGGTTTTGGCTTATTTCTCTTTAAGCTTATTTTTTTCTTTATTTTAGATATTCTCTTTGTGTAAAACAAAAGGCTTAAAACCTCTTAATGTCAAAATAATTTTTCTTTCGTGGCCTAATCTCATATCGGGCTTAAAAACAGTAACTTTCATTTGGGTTTATTTTGTTTTTAACATTTTTATATGTTATAAATTTGTTTTATTTTCTGTTCTTGCTTATTTTATTTCAAAAGCTGTCATTTCTTGTTCTAAAAATCATTACTAGCTATCTTTGATATTTTTTATCATGACTTATTGCAATCAGTACATAACCCGGACTTCAAATAACTTGTTAGGACCAATGATCACTTACACTTCATACCTTGTACACGAATTAATAAGAGAAAAGAGGAGGAAGAACTAGAGAGAGAAAGTAGAGAGAAGGATAAGAGAAAAAAGAAAGATTGGATTGCTTGAAAGAAAGAAATGAAACAACCAACCCTTCTCCTTGTGTGGAGAAGGGTATTTATAGTTAGACACCACATTTTAGACGCCTAGCTTTTCTAACACAGGCCGGGCTTAGGTTTTGCTTGGGATTAAACCCGCAACACATACATTATTAGATTACTAAATGAGCCAGGTTTCCTTTCTAGCCTATTACAACGTATATTTAGATAAACCCAATAACAAGTAAATGGGTCGATATTGGCAACAATATATACTAGTTTGGCAAAATAGATATATACCAATCTAGTTTTTCATAGGTCATATCAGCATCTGCACCACTTGGTTGAGCTTCACCATTGCTACCAATATCACCATCTTCTTGATTCTCGTCTTGAATATCATCTTGTAACTCGGTCAAATCAATCTCAGTTGATTCCACATTGCAATTTCATATACATAATTAGTGACATTTCTTAGCAGCCTATTTTACAACTATCAACATACTAAACATGCCTAAAACATATATGCAAGGTCATAAATGAATGATGTCATAAACTTTTTCGTAGACATCATTCAAAGTTTTTGTTTCCAGAAATCATAGCTGCAGCAACCTTGTGTCTTGACCAACATGCTTACACTTTGCATCATCTTGAAAGCTTGCTAACAATCTCCCTTGAAAAGCTTTGTCTTGATAATTTTTATATCTTTAAAGAAGATCTTGAATATCAGAGTTTGCGAAAATCTTTGTCTTTAATTCTTGAACTTTCTTGATTCTTGAAACTTGATGCTTATAGTATGTCTTTGTAGTTTGAGCATGAGCATGTGGTAATGAATCGGACTCTGCTGGAATGAGGCTGCAACACCGTCGTTTGTACCTGCATTTGAATGTTAGTGATAAGCATATATGGACGAAGATGGCTTTGACATTCGTCATGATTCGGTTACATTAACCTCCGGTTCTGTGAGGACCGTTTTACAGTATAAATACTATACTTGTGATCAGGTAGATTCAATTTAAGAAGAATCTCCTTAACAGGGTTGAACACACAATTTTGAAAGATTTTAAACAAAAATTGATTTGGTATAAAATATATATATATATATATATATATATATA
>BQNB010079463.1:0-30235 GCA_026074375.1 Tanacetum coccineum | reverse complement strand
TGAAGTAAGGTAGTTCTTGCCTTTGATTCCATCTGAACAACAATGTGTTCATCTGTAGTCATTGGGGGAAGAATAATGACCCTTCCATCATGATCTCTTCCAGTCTTCTTTTGGTACAAGTTGGACTCTGAAGGATGTTAGGTATATTCCAGGCCTAAAGAGAAGGTTAATCTCATTTGGGCAGCTTGATGAGGAAGGTTACCACGTTAGCTTCGGAGATCAGCAATGGAAGGTTACTAAAGATAGTTTGGTGGTAGCTCATGGGAACAAACGTGTAAGCCTGTATATGGTTGAGGTACACATGGTTGAGGTACACCCCGAGGGGATTGGCGCAATTATTAATGGTAGTGGCAGTGCAGCTGTGACTTGATGATATGAGCAGGATTGGTATAAGCATGTTAGCTTCCAAAGGCAACGTTCCAGATGTACGGAAGATAGATATCTACTTGTGTAAGCCAGGTGGTTTGGGGAAGCAGAAGAAACTTTCTTTCATAATGTCAGTGAAGACAAAGAAACTGCAGAGGTTAGAGCAAGTTCATACAGAAGGTTGTGGCCCTACATTTATTGCATCAATCTAAGGATCCCGCTACTATGATACTGTTATCGAAGATTGCAGCAGGAGTTGTGGTAGGTATAATGCAAACCTTTAGGTAAAGTGTTTGAAGTTTGATAAGGGTGGATAGTATAGTAGCTGGCCGATTAAGTTTTGTGTCGAGAACGGGATTGTGATGCTGAAAATGATCCCGGAAACACCTCTATAGTTTGGTGTTGCTGAAAGATTGAGCCGAACATTCAGAGCAGAGAGCACGGGGATTCGTGTAGAAGCTCCGAAGATGTTATGGCAGATTCAGTTAGTACGACCTACTTAATCTACCACATACCCTACGTTCCGATAGGGCTGCGTATTCCAGAGGAGGAATAGCGAGGGAAGGATACTAGTCTCGCACACTTGAAGGTATTTGGTTGTGACTCATTTGTTAAAGTGAAAGATGTTTGCGAGAAGCCATGAAATGTACATTCCTAGGCAGCGGCTCAGATGAAATGCGATACAGCTTTCGGGATACGAAGAGTCACCAGGTTATCTGAAGCAGAGATATTACAGTTGTGGACTCGATTTATGGAGCCACGTCTGCAACAGATTCAAGTAGCTTAACGAAGCCAATACAGAAGATTCAAGTGGTATTAGTAGACATTCCAGAGAACCTTGCAGAGAATGATAGCATAGTTGCATAGCATGGGTTGAGTTCAGAAATCACTTAGAGCCCATGTGAGAGCTCAGATACGAGTGAGGGGTCCGAAAACAGTGAGAGCTTCGAGGATAGTGGAAGATCAGATGAATACTCTGAAGACGGAGCATCCTTCAAGGAGGGAGGCTCCGAGACTCCACAGGTACGAAGATCCACCAGAGTGTCCAGGGCTCCAGTAAGGTACTCTCCATCAGCAAACTATTTGCTACTGACAGAGAACGGTGAACCAGATTCTTATTCAGAAGCCTTGAGTAGCAAATAATATGTACAGGAAGGCTATTATTGAAGAGATGGTTTCACTTAAAACGAACAAGGCGTGTTCCTTAGTCAGATTACTAGCAAGAAAGAATGCATCACAAAGCTTGGGGATGTTCATGGTTAAAGAAGAGCAGGATGGCAGCAAAAGGTACAAGGCTCGATTGATGGTTAAGGGTTTCCAACAGAAACGGGGGGTAGACTACAATGAGATCTTCTCTCCAGTTGTGAAGATGACTACAATCAGGTTAGTCTTGAGTATTGTAGCCGCAAAGGACTTGTATCTAGAGCAATTAGATGTCAAGACAACCTTCTTACATGGTGACCTTGATGAAGACATCTACATGACACAATCAAAGGGTTTTCAGTCAGCTGGGAAAGAAGAAAACCTCATGTGCAAGTTGAATAAAAGTTTGTACGGATTAAAACAAAAACCGAGACAACAGTGCTTGAAATTTGACAGTTTTATGCAGAGGGCAGGATACAAGAGATGTGCTATGGACCATTGTTGCTACTTGAAGAAAGTTGGTTCGTCCTTTATTATATTATTGTTATATTTTGATGACATGTTGGTAGTAGGCTCCGACATGGCAGAGATCAAGAAGCTCAAGAGACAGTTGTCTCAAGAATTCGAGATGAAGGATTTAGGCTCCGCAAAACAGATTCTAGGCATGAGCATCATTAGAGATAAAACGAAGGGTACTTTAAGGTTATCCCAAGAGAAATACATAAGGAAGGTTTTAGAGAAGTTTAACATGAAGGATGCAAAGGCTAGATGTCAGCCTTTGGGAGACCATTTTGAGCTCAGTAAGAAACAAGCACCTAAGACGGAGGCTTCTAGACGAAGAATGGCTAAAGTTCCTTATGCTCCAGCAGTTGGCAGTGTGATGTACGCTATGGTGTGTACAAAGCCAGATATAGCTCATGTAGTATAGCTCATGTAGTAGGAGTTGTTAGCAGATTCATGTCTAACCCAGGAAGGGAGCATTGGGAAGCTATCAAGTGGTTGCTACGCTACTTGAAAGGTACTTTGAAGGCTATTCTTTGTTTCAACAGGAAAGATGTTGTCTTAGAAGGATTATCCGATTCAGACTATGAAGGTTTCTTAGGTTCGAGCAAGAGTACTACGGGTTATGTTTTCACAGTGGGTGGTACAACAGTTAGTTGGATGTCTAAAATTCAGAAGTGTGTCGCTATGTGAACTACTAAAGCCAAGGATATGGCTATTGCAGAGGCTGGCAAAGAGTTGGTATGGTTGAAGAATTTTCTTAAAGAATTAGACAGAGCCCAAACAGAGTGTGTTCTGTTTTGTGATAACCAAAGTGCTATTGATCTCGCGAAGAATCTAGTGTTTCATGGTCAAACGAAGCACATCAAGATAAGATATCACTACATCCGAGAACTGGTGAGTGAAGGGACGTTATCTTTGAAGAAGATTCTTGAAGCAAAGAACCCTGCATATATGCTCACCAAGGTGGTGACAACAGAGAAGTTGAAGCTTTGCGCAGCTTCAACTGGCCTCCGAGATAACTGATGAATGGAGGATGGTGTCTTACCAGAGAGAGGTTACCCAGTTTGATGATGTTAGTTCAGGATACCTTGTATCGGAAGTCTTCTAGCCATGCGTTTGGTTAGTGAAGTGTGTTCCGTATGTTCGGCGGTACATGAAGGTTAGAGCAGTATCATTGTTGAAGGGAAGGTGGTTCGAAGTTTACAGAGATTACTTGATACGGAGAGCAGTGAAGTGATCAGCCTCAAAGTGTGAGATTATTGAGTTGTGAAGGCTTATATTGTTGAGTGCAAACCAAATTCCACATCGGTAAAATAAGTAAAGTGAATTAGGGTCTCACATTTATAAATACCCAGGGCCGGTCCTGAGGTTTTTGATGCCCGGGGCGAGCCGACTAAAATATGCCCCCTTATAAATAAAAAATGCACGATCTTTTAAGGGTTTGGAACCTAATCAATTAAGCTAGACGGCTCATCCCTAGGCCGAACTTATTTATTAAGTAAAATGCTACGATAAAAAAAATAAATTTTGAATTACAATCACCACCTATATCACCTAAAACAATGTTTTCGTGCATTTCTTAAAGGAAATTCATCAATTGTCTTGTCATAGTCGATATTTGCTAAAAAACTACTTTTTATTCTCAATATTGCCAACTACAAACTCTCACTTAAAAAATATTATAATTAACTTTAGGTAACTTTCATTAACTTTTTCAACATGATCTTCGTTAACATCAACATCGTCAATTTTATTAACATCAACATCATCACTTTTTGAATTTTCAATGTTTATAGAATTTTCATTATTTTCAATATTTTCTTCAACATTAGTATTATTCATTTTGGAGTTAACTACATTTTTGGTCCTTGTGATTTGTCGGATATAACGGTTTTAGTCCAATAGTTTAAAATGTAACAGATCTCGTCCATTTTTGGTAAAACGTAACACTTTTGGTCTAATTTTGGTCCACTTTTGGTCCTTGTGGTTTGTCGAGTATAACAGGTTTAGTCCAAAAATGGACCAAAAGTGTTACAGGTTGACAAAAAATGGACCAGATCTGTTACATTTTAAACTATTGGACTAAAACCGTTATATATGACAAACCACAAGGACAAAAAATGTACTTAACTCTTCATTTTTTGTCTAACAACAAACGGTTTCAAAGATCCAAATTGAACTTTATTAGATTCTTGTTATTTTTGCTTTCTTTTCTTATTTCGGGAACATGCCGGTTGTGAACGACGCAACATTATACTACATCCATCCCACATTAAGTGTCCAGATTGACTTTTTTAAGTCTTTTTTCTTCAACTTTGACCTTAATTATTTTTTCTTATGTTATATGATACTTTGTGCAAAACATATGAATGTATAGAGTTTTGAATACATTTTTCATTGGTATAATTTTTATTAAGTATTATATAATACAAACAAAAATATTTACGGTCAAAGCTGATGAAAAATGACTTTGAAAAGTCAAACTGGACACTTAATATGAGACGGAGGGAGTAGTTTCTAGCGTAAATTATCTAATATAATAGCAAGATAATGAAGATCACAAAAAAACATGCATAAGAATGAATTATGAAATAATAGCACCTAATTAGTTTATATAGAGATAGAGATTCAAGACTAGAGAATAGAGAATAATACATGTTCCCTTGATTGCTCACTGCGCACAATAGTAGTTTTTTTTATCTCACCGTGACTTTTCAAACTGTGAGATAACCGCAAATGTGCAAATTTATTCCACGTCATATAAATATTTCAGTTTATGTTAATAAAAGTTTAAGATTCACTCTAGTATGATACTATTATGGGCTTCGGGCCTTGAAAGTGTATAAAATTATGTGGGCTTGTAAGATTGAGCATAATCTAATATAACACAAGCCTATAAAATGTTGCCCCTTTCCTAGTGTTGCCTTGGGCCGTTGCCCACCTGGCCCAACACTAAATCCGGCCTTGTAAATACCCCCTCATTGTAATCGTAAATGGTATCTTTTGTGTGTGTGCCACAATGATAAAATCTCTCTGGTTTGACCTCGTGGACTGCTACGACTACCAAAGTCGTAGATACCACGTTATGTCTCGTGTTCTTTACTTTCCGCAAGCATTGTTTGTATTCTTTGTTTGTTCGAACGGTGTGTGCAGGTGCGATATACCTTAACAGTTACAACCTAAACATGGTGTTTGAATTGTGTTATAGGGAAGTAAACATTTTAAAATTTTGACTTGCGGGTATCTTAATAAAATCACTTTTCTTGTTTTGTAAATTTTCAAAGTAAAAGAGTTTCTACTTTATATGTACCAGGGATGGGTTATGATATGTTATATACAACTGGTATGAATGTGAGTGTATAACTATATATGATCAAATCAATACCATATTATGTATTAATGTCACAATATCTATGTAGTAAGAAGTGTTAGCGGATACAAAGATAATGCACATAACTTTTTCTAGTCACATTCGTGGGAAACATCAACTGTAGATATATATTACGTAGCACAAGATTACAACCCAAATCACTTGATCAACAACTCAGCATGGTAGCAGCAAAAACACATCACTCGGTATAGTAGTTGAGTTTGTAAGTGCCAAAAAATTATTTTTACAATCCACATTGCACAAGTAGGTCGTTGGCTATTGCATCAAGGCAATTACAAAAGAAACAGGCTAACTGAAATGAAAAAAACAGACAGATATATGATACCAACACTTGGCATTTTGATTATGATTATCAGGTGGGACTATACGTGAAATCAAGAGCTTCCGGCTTGTTAAGAAGACGGCTCCAAGGATGTAGCAAGTTCATCAAAGCATATACTTAAACGGCTTCGATTGTCATCACAGTGGATCTTCATACAATCTGTTAATTTACTTATGACAATGTTAGCCTCGGCACAGAGACTAGAAAAACATGGTTGAATCATCTCCCTGTTTGATGTAGGCAGCTTTGTCAGTAATTCTTCAATGCTCTCCAACTTATAAATAATAGAAAAACCCTTGGCTTTCCTTTGCTCAATCTGCACACTAAAGTCTTTGAAACAGCTCTTAATGTGTGCTATGCTTGCACCAATCTGTAGTTGGTTCTCAACTTGTGTCTTCCCTTCCTCCATTTGAGCCATATTGCCCTTGATATTTGCTTTCTCTTCCTGTAAAATCACCTGTAATTCGGCCATACGTTTTTTTGCTGACGTGGTATTCCTCTCTGCTATAGTCTCCTGCATGATACAGTAGAGTTTGAAGAAAACACGAGGGAGTGTATATTTTACAAACTTAGTGCATAGGCTCAACCACATGCATTTTTTCAAACCCATCACCCTGTAACAAATAACGTCAATTTCATTGTATCATTCCTAAACCTAAAAAATAAAACAGAAACACCCTAAGACTGTCAAAAATAATAGCTATAGATAATTAGTATACAGAAGCAACTATCGGGTCAATCGGAAATGCTTTATCCCTCGCTTAGCATAAAAGCTATGATGGTTACAACAACAATAACCAATCAGAGGCTGCTTCGAGAAAGATCTCCGGCACGAGTGTGTGTAGGTATATATGGAGCAAATGTAGTATACATATGTGTGTGTGTGTGTGAGAGAGGGAGAAAGGGTAAGGACATCATGATCAGAAATTAGAATAGAAGCATATGTAACAATCACAGCATATATAAGCATAAGCGCATACAAACATAAAAGTATATACGAATAAATGGGCGTACGAGCATATATATATATGTCTATGTACAAGGGATGCTGCAATCTATTTTTGCAGACTCAAAACATAAAAAACCAACTTAACAATTTATAACTATCACAAATTATGGTTTCCTGAAAGGGTTGTATCCACACAATAGATATTTACACCAATTATGGTTTTGTGCAATCATTTTATTCACTTCCATCATAGGCAACATTCTTTACTTCTTGAAATAATATCAAACTTAAATATCTTTTGTAGAAAATTATAAAAGTACATTGCTTATAACAAAAACTTCCTAAATTGTTGTGAAACGAGGCCTTACATTTACATCACTAAGAAATCACTGAAAAATGTTTAAGAAGTTCACATATACATTCGCATGTCGGGTAAAAAGGAAATATTTAAGTAGTTAAAAATGTGAGGCCTGTACAAGTGCATTTCCACTAGGAGTGGCTATTTAGGTTGTTCCCCTTGTCTTTAGAGTTTTAGATAGACCACCCTTGAGTCAGGTCTAAGACTCTAAGAGTGTCCTTTATGATACGATCCTGGAATAATTAATTATGGAATATATATTAAATAAGTATTAAAATAGTTTTAATTATTTAATAGATATGTTTTATTTAGGAAAAGATTGAGATCCGACTTGTTCTACAAGTATAGGATTATTATAAATAGAGGATGTCTGAGGACTTGGAAAAGCTTTCATTGTTCTTTGTTTGTGTTTTTCTTCATTAATAATAAAATTATCAGCTCAAATTGGTATCAGAGCAAGATCTGAGCCATAGTTTTTTTTTCACCCGAAACACTGTTCACCCAAAACACTGTTCACCCGAAACACTCTTCATCAGAAGTCATGACTAACAAAAAAGTTGCAGAATTAGATGCTGAATTCATCGAGTATAAGGCAGAAGCAAAAGCAAGCATGGATGCTTTAGAGAAGAAGATTGACGATGGTATTGAAAAGTTAGATGCGAATATCAAGGCTATGAAGGAAGAATCTGATGCGAAGTTTGAGGAACTCAAGCAACTGATCTTGGGTACTTCAACACATGTGGATCATGTGCCTCAAACTACCAAGGTAGCTGCAAAGACGGCCCCATATGTACCACCAATACGACGAGGTTACGATGATATTGGGTTGGAATTGCTTAATTCTAACGCTGAATCAAGCACTACTATTGGAAAAAACTT
The DNA here is from genome assembly GCA_026074375.1 of Tanacetum coccineum. Classification (NCBI taxonomy): domain Eukaryota; kingdom Viridiplantae; phylum Streptophyta; class Magnoliopsida; order Asterales; family Asteraceae; genus Tanacetum; species Tanacetum coccineum. The sequence continues at coordinate 22,323 of BQNB010079463.1, read as the reverse complement.
AAGGCCTAAGTCTTGGGATGTCGAAGGATCAAACAAACTCGATCCAAGGACAACGAATGACATGAATGGTGAGCGACTTAAGCCGCGTATAGATTCTGGTGTCCTATTTGTTGAAGGAATGCAACCTACAGGTTTTGGACAGGAATTCGGGGTGGATCCGTAAGCGGCGATTGATAGGGAGATGCAACACATGGGTGAATAAATTTTTGGTGCAGGGCTGGATATTATTGTTGGGTTTGATTCAAGGGCTTTTGAGGGGCTTAATTGTCATCTAGGGAAGGGAGAAGAAAGAATAACTTGGAATCCATGGATCAAACACCATCCTCCTCGACATATCTTACAAGTTTGCTATTGGCAGATTTTACACTGCAAGGGAAATCAAAGACAAAGTTGGGATCCCGGAATCACGTGGCTCAAGATTTTAAAAGGACACCTTGAGGACAAGGTGTTTTTGCGGGGTGCAGTAATGATACGATCCTGGAATAATTAATTATGGAATATATATTAAATAAGTATTAAAATAGTTTTAATTATTTAATTGATATGTTTTATTTAGGAAAAGATTAGGATCCGACTTGTTCTACAAGTATAGGATTATTATAAATAGAGGATTAGGATTGTAATTCTTATTATGGGGAAGAGGACTTGGAAAAGCTTTCATTGTTCTTTGTTTTAGTGTTTTTCTTCATTATTAATAAAATTATCAGCCGGTTCGTATCACTTTACTAGAAGAGACTGGACTGTTCAACAAGTATTCTGGATAGGTCTGTCATCTTTGTTCACCTTTGGTGCTCAACTAAAGTTCATTAATGCCCTCAAACATGGGTTGGACACGCTTGAATATGGCAAAAGGAATGTTAAAATGAAGTGCCTTATAATCCAGTCCTACTCCACAAGTAAGGAAACAGGTCCCAAAACATAACACGTGACCTAAAGATTTATCATGCTTCTGCGCCATATGATAAAGTGTAGCAAAGAGGTTGTAAATGACCCTGATTTCAAACCCATCAAAGGAATAAAACCAACCATGAGGGACTATTGTCTTATTATGCTACTTGCTTCCACAATTGTCTTTGCTATCTAAAGATGTAAGTACGGTACATGACAGATAAGAATATACTTTCCTGGTGCAAATACCTCACGAGAAATCATTGAAAAGGTGGCACTTGGGGAACCATCTAGCAAATAGTTTTTGACTTCGGTAGACATATCTACTATCTTCTTTGGAAGCTCCCACTTATCTACCTTTTTTGGATAAATCTTTAAACTCTTTAAGTTAGCAAACGGAGAAGGTTGATGTGAGATTACTTCCACAGATGAAGAAAGATGCTGCAATACATATTATAAAAAGAAAACTTAGAAATACACAGAAACAACAACAGTTACTGATTCTTCACCGGTGTCTATACGTACACACATACATTTATATTTATATAAAATATATATGCATACACACATAGGGGTACCTTCACAATGGCTGTCAGCTGTCTCACCATATATTGTGATTAAACTCTCTTATGGTGAGAATGTGAGGAAAAACTTTTAATAAACTTCATTGTGAATAGACCCTTATATTGTGCGAGACTCGTAATCTTTACAGTTAAAGGAGTTGTGAGGATTACAAACCTCCCTCCCTCCCTCCCTCTCAGATATTTTATACAGAAAACGCAAAAATATTTTTTCGAGAATTAAGAGGGAGTAACTTAAGGACCAATAGAAATATACCTCAAGAATTTCCAAGTTAAGTGTAAGTGATTTGACACTGTGTAGACGTTGAAGCAGACCAACAATTTTATGAGGATCTGTATCGAATAGGTAGCTAATACAGATATCGACCTTCTCCAAAGAATGGAAATCATCGGCGGAGAAATTCATAATATCAATATTTTCAAGAAGCAAGTAGACAAGGTTAGGCGCAGAAATCTGAATCTCCCTTATAACTCCTCTAATACTGAGATTCTTGAGTTCAGGGGACACAATACGCAGAAACTTCACTGTGCCATCTATACCTTCAATCTTGAGATTAGAAAGACGAGAATGACATATGTTGAAACCATTCGATCCCATCATTGTGCAGTCACTTAACGTGAGATTCTTCAAGTTCAAACACTTGGAGATAATATCGGCATTCTCATCAAACAATTTGATTCCATCAAGATACAATGTTGTTAAAGCTGGAAGCTCCCACATTGAGGTAAGCGTAATGGAATTCCTCCTGTATGATCCCCTATCTGACCCGTAATAAACCTTTTTCAAAGTGAGATGTTTGAGAGAGTGAGAGCTAAAAAGAGAAAGTGGAAATTCAACTTTACTATCGATCATGCATGTAACAGTCAATTGTTGGACATTGTGAGAGAATGCATAGTCGAGAATTTTTTTAACAAATACTTGGCTAGACTTTCCACGAAATTTAAGCTTGACAGAAGACACTTCTCTTTCATTATCGCGCCCAGAGAGAACATTTTTAATAAATTTAGAGAACATGCGTAACGTAGAGAAATCATCACTTGAGAAATCGAGACAAGGCATTGATTTCCAGATAAACCTCCATCTAGATGACAAAGAACTTGTTTCAATAGCAGCTACAGTGTCATTAAAAGATAGGATTTTATGGATAAGATCATCTGGCAAGTTGCTTAGCCTATCGCCTTCTACATCCATTCTCTTCTTATCAGAATCCATTCTAGCCCAGTTTAGATTCATATAATCATCTGATGCATTCAAGTGGATTCAATTTTTTTTTTTCATAATTCATCCTTGTTTTCTTCTTCTTGTTCTTTCTTGGTCTTGTTGTTACACCATCATTATCATGTCTTTGACTCCAAAAGCTGCAATTTCATAAATTATAAATCAAAATACAAAAACTATTTATTTATACAACTGGTTACATAATTAAAACTATTTATGCTAAACTAACAAAGTAACAAGCTTGGTGGTTCGGGTCAGATTTCTATGTTCCTTCTTATTAATCCCATTAAATGGATGTATATACAAAAATCTTTCGATTTATAGTGATTATTAAAGTTAATACCATGACTTTCTCATACATCAATTTCAGTTTCTACTTCAGAGATAGGGGTGTTTGGATTAGCTTGATATTCCGCCATATGGGTTTATTTGAAGTGGAAAAAGCTCATAAGCTCCTCTTTTCTGAGTAAGGCCTTTTGACTTTCTTAAGTCCATAAGCTCATAGAAGAAAAAAAAATGGCTAATGAGCTTCTCTAAATTCAATACATAAACGCGAAGCTAATCCAACAACCCAAGCTACTAAAATTTATACTTCTGAAGAATAATTACAGAATAAATGTTGGTTAATTTCAGGTTTTATCAGACAAGGATGATTATTTTAGTATCTGTAAAATCGTGTACTTATTACCACTTTCTAAAAGGAAATAATTCGACCCTAAATTGCCTAGGTATCACGAGTTCAGCCTTGAGATTATTCGCACAGGTTGCTTTCTTGTTCTCGGCAGAGGAATACAAGAAATATTAACTTTTCTTATATAGATGACCCATGAGGTCGAAGTTGTTAGAGGTTACAACTTCTTGTAACATTAAAACTTGTGATCATAGCAGTTACAAACGGTTATCAAGACCAAATATCATATGATTATAACATACGATCGCATAATACTACCCAATAACCCATATGTTAAATACTTAAATTTATATATTTAAAATCACATAATCACAATTGATAACTATACATTCAAATTTACATAATCACACGTTTGGATATTCATCAACATCCAATAACTACACTAAAATGACTAACAATAATAAGTCAACGTAGAGTTGATAATCAAAAGTCAAACAAATCAATTAAGTTTCACAAACCTTAAAAGCAGTTAAAATTATCATCAATCGACATATATACATAAAAGAGTACAATAAGAAATCGATAATAGCAAGTAACAAAATAAATGAGAAATTTAATAGGAAAGAATGATGTTTAGTTTTGTAGAGAAAACATACGTGTGTGTTGTTTGATGATGATGAATGGGGGATGATCTTTTCTAGTATGAAATGTGTTTCCATTTATTTATAACCTAAGGCGCGTGATGTGAATTTTCTTTCATGATTTTGAAACAATCAAATGAAGTGTCATCTCATTTCCATTTTAACCATTATTTTAATTTGTCGGCACGTTACGTCGGAACGTTTGTATACGATAGTGTGGTGGTCGTTGGAAGACTAGATTTTATCTAAATTAAAGTCTGATTTGATGTGTTAAATATGGTTGTTGCGGTAACTTGGAATGAGATCACCTAATGTTCAAGTCTCTCAAGTTCTCTTATGTTACTATGTTGTGAGAGGGAAGAAATAAATTGTTTTATATTTTAATTAAAAGTGTCCTCACTATTATGTTTATTTTCATCCTATTGGCTCAACATTACCAAAATATGAGAGACTAACATTAGAGGATTCTTATCCCGGTAACTTAGATACAACCTTGCTGAGAAAAAGAGTAAATAATTGTTATTGGATTAATGAACCGTTTGCTTTTGTAGGTAAGATACATATAAAGTTACAAAAGATCGTTTTCGCTTCTTCTTGACTTCAGTTCTTGCTGATTTGCCGCTGATATTATTCTTCAGGATTATCTTTTGAGTTGATCTCATGGTAAATGTGATGGTGGTAGTGCATTTGAAACAGAGAATATTAGTACTAAATATTTACATTAGTAAAAAAAAGGTCGCAAGAATACCTATAATAGTGTTTCAAATTCTATGATGCATCATCATATTAAAATAACCTTATCGTATGAGTTCAATATTAAGCTAAATGAGAACCTATTTATAAAGAAACCTGTGTATTTTGAATTTTTGTTAAGAAGTCTTTGTGAACTATATTTTTTGTAGTATGCGGTGGTGATGTGTCGTTGTGCGTAGGTATTATTTATTATTATTAAGTTTTACTATTTATATTTTGCCGACTATACCTAAAACAACACTAACGGGCAGTGTACCCGATCAATTGTAGTTTCGTTGGTAAGTAGGGTGTCGATCACTAAGAGCGAGAGAGTTAATTCCTAATTCTATTAGTATTTTAGTTACTTATGTTAGTTCTAATTTATTCTATGTTATACCTAAGTTAAACCTAAAACTAATGGCAAAAAAGAGGGGTTTTCAGCATGAGAGACTGGTACGAGTTTTGGTTTACCTAGACTGAGATTGGGCGATTAACACACACAAGCTAATATTTAGAAGATAGAGAAGCAGTCAAGCCTATTATAAGGAAAACGTATTAACCATATTTAATCTAATAAAACGCAGGTTTTAGTTTATAAGTGCAATGATTGTCTTATCTCGTTGTTGATATATCATCCCTAAATTTAGGCGGTACTTCTTCCTAAAACCTAGACATGCTAATTCTGTCACAATTAAACACATCCGCATAAAGCAATCATGGTTGATTATAAACTATCTTAGAAAACAATAATGGTGATCTTATTGAATCCTAGCTCATCGAGACTTTACTAACTTACTGCTTAACGGCTCTTTATATGCTAGTAGTCCACTGTCCAAATCTTTGCCCAAGGAATCAGAACATTATTTGTTGATCATAGGTCACCTGCTAGTCCAACTTGTTCACTAAACCAGAGGCAAAGACATGTCAATATTTATGATCATGTTACTCTAGATATATAAATTGCTATATGGAGAGTTATCCCGGCATCTAGTCCACTTGGTCCGTTTTCTAGATCCAGTTGAATGATAGGTCGGATACTTAAGCACATAAACGAGTATAAATTGATAAACATAAAGCAACACATAACTTATAAGATGCAATCGAGATAAACATAAACCAAACGTTAAATTATTATAAACATGGCTAATACCTGAAGGTATTAGCCAATAACCATTATAACGAATACAAATATCATAGACGAACGATTAAGGTAATCTAACCAAGTTAATGAATGATACCAAAAACCAAGCTCGTATTTAGAGTATAAGAATTTACAAGAGTTTTTCTATGGATTGAAGGGTGTTGCGAGACCTTCGTAGCTTCTTTTTTCCTCTATAAGTCAAACCTGGTGGTTAATGCCTTCTTCCCAGTCTTCGGTATATTTTTACACACTCAAATTCGTTTTTAGGGTTCGGTATTTATAGCCTCTGGAATTCGATCGATACGCCGTATTGGATGTTGTCAATACGACGTATTGGGGTTTTCTTGCAGTGAGGACCATGATAAATATCTTCCATAATCTTTCATGAACTGTCAGTGGATACGGCGTATGAGTCTTCATGGATACGGCGTATTGGTCTTCATATCTTCGTGGTTGCTTGTGAAGTCAAGGCATAGATACGGCGTATCTTCCTTGATGGATACAGCGTATTAGATGTCAAATCAGCAGCCTTTAAGATTTCTTCGTTTAAGCTCCAAAATGCGTGCCTTTTAGTTAAACTTCACCAATTGCTCCATATTGACTACGAATAACAAATATAAGCAATTAAGTACCAATTCATGCATAAAATAATATAGAACGAGCAATTTAGCTAGGATAAATGATGCTATGAAATAGACGTTATTTGATGTCATCAAGGGTTGCAACTATAAACCCCAAGTTATGTAGTATTATTTATGTTTTAGCAGATGGCAGGGCAAGAATGTAAATAAAAAAATCAAAAAAATGATAAAGCAAAAAAAATATGTTAGATACGAGCTGCCATCTTGCTATTGTTTATATTAAAGAAAGAGTCGAGAAAAGAAAGGAAAGAGTTTGCTGTAGAGTTTGTATATTTTGTCCTAGTTTGTGTCGAGTCTTGGCTTAGCAACGCCTTTTACATGTATTCTTGTGAATAATTGACTTGCCACCAGAAAAATTCTCCAAATATCCCCAACCGTGTTTCCTTTACCCTACACCTAAACAGCACAACCCTTTCAAGACCTATTTGATAGTAATTCCTAGGTGCTTATGCTAAAGCGATGGAGGTTTTGGATCCTTTATCAAGCTTATGGTAATTCTATTATAATATGAAACGAAGTGAAGTGTTTTTTTTCTCGTTTCCTATATTGTTATAATTCATTATTACACCCGAGAGAATGGGAGAATCCAAACACTTATGTGAGGTGCTAGTATATAATTTTTGTGCTTTTAATTACGAGGTCTAAATGGTTGTGTCGTAAACTATATTTATTGAGTAGGTTAAATACCTCCGATTTTGCTATTTACTAGGTAGAAAAGCTCATTTGCTTGAGGACAATCAAATCCTAAGTGTAGGGGTATTTGATGAGGTGTCAGTTTATACACTTTTTTTAGGTCATTTAAACCCCAAAATCATGCTTCATTTATTGTGCTTAATCGTTTCTTTTTGTCATTTTAGTATTTAGAGTAAATACACGTGATTTGGACTCAATTGAGAAGAAACGGAATAAGATTGTAACTCTGCACGAAGATAATCAAGATGTGGCATACAATTTGTGGAGACGGCGTCAGGATTTCCTGTGACGCCGTCAAAGTGTTCAAGAGACAACGTCGGGATGAATTGTGACGACATCAAAGTAGCCCACTTTGAGAAGCGTAAAGAAGATTCTACGGGGTTGACGATGTCACATATTAACAAGCGACTCGTCTACGACTTATTCCTTATATATGCAAACCCTAATTTTTATGTTTTTTGTGGAAAGACTTGGGAGGAATGAACCTATACTTTGTAGCTGCGTTTTTAGACGATTTTTAGGGTTTTATAACCTTTGTGTAACCACCACAACTCCATGTTTAATTGAAGTGAAGTTCTTTATCTCTTTTAATCTTTCGATATGTCTATGTATTGTTTGATTAATTGTTCTTCGCTTCCAATTAACATGCTTAGCTAAATATAATTTGTGTTTGCTTATGATTGCATAAAACCTAGTTGTTTATCTTTTATTATTACTTCTTGTTAATGATGTGCGCGTTAGGCTTTAGAAACTAGCCTCTGTTAAGCGAAGACGTCTAGGAAAACGCGGCTAGATTAGATGATACCTACGCAATAGTCTTCATACTACCTTGCCATTTGGGTGGATTATGAGTTAGGTGTTTAATTATTTAGATACTTACACATTCTATTACGAGGGTGGCGGGTAATAAAATTGGAGAAGACAACTAGGGAGTAGTGCATGATTAGGTAACCACATTTGTTTAACCATAATAGTTTTCCATCATTTTTATTTTTCTACAATTAGAATAGAATTAGGAGTAGTTAGTAACTTAATAAAACCTGAGATTTTACTTGCTATCTAAAAAACATAAAAACATAAAAATAATCCTCCCTCAATCCTTAGACCTTAGTGACATTCAATTCGAACCTAACCAAACTATTCCCCTAGAGAACGATCAATCCCTTAAGTCTTGTCTATACTACACTACAACGATTAGGTACATTGCCTAGGAGGATTGTAAAACTTCAGTTTTCAATCACCGCACATCAGGTGTAACATTTTAGTAGGGTGTAAAGAATGCTCTTCAATAATAATCCAGAATCCAATAAAAATCATGAGAACCGCGAAAAGGATATGCTCAGAGGGGTGTACTAGGGGTATCTTACACTAAAAATGAGTGCATAGCAAGGGTGTAGGGTAGTTATATGATCAATGATATCATCCAAACTATAACAAACACATGTTAAAAACAAGGGTTATCCTAATGCCTCTTATCATTTAGTAAAGCCTATCACAGATTGTGATCTCAATGGCCACTAGTCTCGAGATTGACTCACTAAGCAAGTTCTAGAATCTAATATACTATCAGTACACTTTCATAAACATTAAAGATGAATGTTGATGATGTACCCTCCCCTCCGGCTCGAAGGCCTCCCTTTCGAGCTCGAAAGGGATCTACTCCTAATTATACCTAGAAACCTTCAAATAGTTTCTAGTGGGTAAAATATCTTGAGTTGGTTACCACGTATAGGGAGTTATGCCAGCGAAAACCCACACCCTTCGTGGTAAGGTCTTCAACGAAAATAGGGCAGAGGTCAGACTTGGTCAAGTCAAAACCCACATCCTCCCTCTCTACCAAGGCTTTCCCGCCAAGGTATAGATTGTGGTACATTTAACCCTGTAATCCCCTAAAATCGGGTAACACCCCCACGATCATTGGCTTATGTGCAAGTACTATGTTCCAGCCTATTTCTCATCACCTATAAATAGATGGACACGTACCTCAGGTTTATTTACGCTCTCAACACTTACCTACATACTTTTTACATACTTATTACCCCCAAAGCACATACTTGCTCTCACGCCTGAGGTGATTCGCAAAGACACCCCTTGCGCTTCACTTAACGTAGTGTTTTCATTTGTGTTGTTACAAGTTATCTACGGCTTGGCAAGCAGACATACACCCTCAAAATCTTCGATCACCATCGAAGCCTGATCGTGCCCATATTTGCACGATCAGTGGCGCCATCCGTGGGACCCACTATAATTAGTCTCGTTTAAACCAAGTCAATAACCACTAAACCACTTAACCTACTTTTCTGGCATGACAAACGGGAGAAAAGGAACCACCACCGGGTTTTTTGACACTAACCCTTATACCGGTCAATCTGTGTAATGAACTCACCACTAAAATGCTCCAACTTTTATCGCCAAAACTTCTAAAAATACGCCACTCACCAATCGTGCATCCACTTCGGCTAACCCTGATCCCATTATCAGCTCCGTCTTTGTTGAGTCTAACTACGAAGTTCTCAAATCCCTTTTAAGGGAACGAAGGAGGCAGATACACAATGAAGACCTCCGCACTCAATTGGAATACTTCACTGAGGAGTATGACGGAGAAAGAGAAATGGAACCAAGACCTGCAGGTGTAAGGGAAACTGCCCTGATTCTCCACACGAGGTCCCCATAGGCTCAAAGACATAAGGAAAGGGTGGTAGAATTTGAAGACGCTCCAAACAGGGATGGGAGTAGGGTTGAAATGGAATCTGAAGGAGGAAGGCCTTCAAAAAGAAGAGCAGAAGATAGTAGGAGTCAAGGAGTTAATCTGCCTCTACCCCTAGCAGCTCATTTAGGAAGAAGCGAGAACTATCAGCCTCTACAGTTAACTCTGACCTCCATATTCGGAGGTCATCAGCCTTTGACTAATTCGAGAGGGAACCTCCCTCCTAACGGTATGCATCTCTCACATAATGCTCTACCTTTCATTCCTAATAGCCTACAACTAGCCAATGACCCTATATCTACTTATGTTAACCCTTACTCCTAACCAAATATGGTAATAGCCTACGAACAACCCTTGAGTTACCCTCCTCATGCTCAAGGCAGCAAGTCCTCCTTTGGGGGAACCTCCGCCTATTATCCCTATGGGGATATGTCCCGCAGGCTCTTATGAGCAACCATGTTCCACAATTTGGGTTCATGAACTTCATATATCCTCCTAATTATATCCTTTTACATGACAACCCATTATTCACTACCAAATGCCACTTGAGGATATCTCAAACCATCTTCCATACAAGGCCTATTCACAGACTCTACTGGCTGCGTGACCCCATTTAATCACTAGATCTAGGATTATCCTCTACCAGATGGACTAAAGATGCCTTCTCGTGTGGGCTCCTATGACGAAAAAGGAGACCCCGACAACTATTTGCACCTCTTTGAAGGTGATATTCGTATGCATAAATGGGCAATGCTTGTGGCCTGCCACATGTTCACTGATGTGTCGTTATATGGTGTATAATTTTATGATACAAGTTTTAAATTTATATTTTGCCGACTTAACAAAAAACAACACTTTAAGGGGGGGGGATGCCATAAAATAGACGTTATTTGATGTCATCACTAGTCAACTCTCCTGGATCGTCCTCAAGATCAAAGTAAAAATGATCATACCCCGGTGGAGATATGATGTGAGCAAGTTCATCGGCGAACTCCTCATGATGAGAATCACTCCTATCGGTTGGAGGAAGCGGATCAATCAAAAGATCAAAGAGAAACGATTCATATTCAAGAAGAGAAAGATTAGAATGATAAGTGGTATTGCCACTACTCTTCTCTTCTTGATGATCGATATCAAAACAGAATGTTTCGTAGTCCAGAACAGAAAGATCGGAATAAGAAGTGGTACTGCCACTACTCTTCTCTTCAATACCAAAGCAAAATGTTTTATAATCAGGTATAGAATCATCAGAATAAGAAAGAAGGGTGCCAGTCTCCTCCAAGAGAGAGTCGTTATCCCCGAAGGGAGTAGGAAGTAGGGAGAAAGACTCAACCACAGAATCAGAAGAGGGAGTGGAATTGCCCTCAAAGAATGAATTGGTTTCGGAATATCTAACACTTCCGAAGGTTCATCCTCATCACTCTCATCAGAGTCTAAATAGTAAACGGTGTTAGGATGACCTGGTCTTGGTTGATGTTGAACACTTTGAATAGTGTATGCAATTTGTAACACCCCCAAAATTCAGGACAACGCAGCGGAATGGTAAGGTTGGGGTGCTACTTCAGGGCACAAAACACAAGTCACGGAAAACGACCTTAAAATAGACGTTTTAAATAAAGTCATATTCTATTTAATAAAAGATCAGAGTTGCAACAGGTTTCATTTATAATGTATTAGAAAACATTGTCAAAACGTTTGTCAAATAGTACTCAAGTTATTAAGCCTTCAAAAATATATATATCCGCGCGACTCGAATGCTCCCAATGCTCCACTAGCAAAATAGTAACCTGAAAATACATGCTAAAACGTCAACAATAATGTTGGTGAATTCATAGGTTTAAGTAAAAAGCAGTATTGAAATAATTTAAGAAATATTTCAGAAGAAAAGTAGCGTTACAACATTTAAAAGTGTTATTTCCGAAATCCATCCGAAATCCAAGTAGTGATTCAGTAAATCAAGAAGTATTTAAAAGTGGACCACAAGATCGAAGTAATGGTGGACTAAGTACATATTCCGAAGTCCAAAACAAGTAATGTAGACAAGAGAAACACATTCATCAAGTCTAAGTATATATTATTGCACTAAGCTCATGACACCGAAGCCTTAACTAGATTTTTGCCCCAATCAGAATATAGGATGCTTGCCAACACCCTAACATCTCTCAATGTTAAATGCACCCGATCAAACTAGTGACCCAAGTAAGGGTGGGGGTTGTTAGTCCCGATAGATCTATCCATAACACCAGCGCTCACTATAATAGCAATTAACGGTTCATGATAATAGGGACTTCACGGCAATAAGGTAACTTAGGCATTAATAATCAGGCAGTAATCTGGATAGCATACACTTTGAAAAACACTTGTGTCCAATAGTAAAACAAGCAATGTAATTCACCCCGTAGATTTTGTAAAACAATCATGTCTAAAATTCACGGTTTCAAATATAGGTATTCACGATCTCAAATCATGTAGTAAACAAATCAAGCTTTAGTAAAAATAACCATGTAATGCTTACGTATAGAAATCAATAAGTTTATGTAGTAAAACGAGCATGTATTCCCCTCGCGGGTTTATAAAACATTGAAAAGATTGAAATGCGAGACTATGAACTCACAAAGTATTGAAAGGTAATTGTATTGTAGTAAAATATACAAGTTTGTAAACGAGCATGTATTCTCCCCCAAAACAGTTTAAAACAAGTAAAATAGGGGCTATGAAACTCACCTTGAGTGAATGGAAATCAACAAGTATTCACAATAGAAAAATGCGTCACGAAGGAATCCGAAGGCAACCTAATCCAATATAGGTCGTATAAGTACTAAACACTTTGATTATTTATAGGTCGTATAGCTCATCATACTATCGTTCGGGCTATCATAATCTAAGAGGTCATGACATGACGTTCGAGGAGTTAGGACACTTTAAATCGTAAATCCAACAACTCGTCGAAACGCCATCCGAAGAGGCCTCATTATGAAACTCCCTAGTAATATAGTACTTTGCTAACCACGTAATATTCTATATAGCTCAATCACCAACTAATGGTTTTGGTAAAATTGTGTTTAATAAGTTAAAACGTTTATAATTTCCGTTTTAGTAAAACTAGCATAACTTTTGCGTTTTAAGCCCGATTTTGACGTTTCTTATGCCCATCTTTTCGTATTAGGACGAGTTATCATAATTTGAAAATTTTCATATTTTTACCACAGGTGAACATAACTTTTACTGTTCACGTCATACCGTGAGTTTTATAAAAATCGAATTTGTGTCGTAAAACCCGTAAATGGCGTATATTTATTCGTTATAGCACCAGTTTTTTAACGATTCTTTCGAGGACTTCTCGTTTTTGAAAGTTCTGATAATTTTATGGTTTTACCAAAAAATAACTTTCTGTCCATGAATAGTAGCTTTTAGAAAATAGTTTAATAAAAGTATTAATTGTCGTAAACTCGAGAAATTCATAATTCGATCGTTTATTAATTAAAATTACATTCTTAACATTTGAATCCTAAAAAAGTGTATTAATTTATTAAAAATATTAATACTTGCTGTTTATAAATTTATAAAAATGTTTTTATAAAAATTTACTTACGACTTCGTTTATTAGAAACAAATAACTCGATTTTGTAACGTAACATGATCGTTAGTCAATCCGTTTAACAAGTTTCTTACTTTTTCGGAATCGTCGTGAATTGTATTATCTTATAAAAATATAAAATGGGTATGTTATAATTCGAATTTTGGACAGCAAGTTTAGGTTGATTTGTAAGTCCATATTAACCTTTTCTTTAATACATTAACACTTTATGTAATTTACCACAAGTCTTATATTCATAAGTGTTATATATCATATATGTATATACATATATAATGTCCATAAGTACAGATTGCCCAAGATCATCAAGATCCACCAGTATTAACTTTTTACATGAAATCATAAACTTTCTTACTTAACTTTTAATTACAAGTTTACATATGAACTTTTTATACTTAAACCAAGATTGTACAAGACTTATATATCCTTTATTTCATGATATTACCAACATCATAGTATTGTTTTGGATATTGTGTGTAAATGGTGGTTGGGTATTAATGGTTTGAGAAAGTGTACAAAATCAAATTCACAGAAAAATTATATTTTTTCATGTTCAAAAGTAATCCTAATGGTGAATTCCACATATAAGCACAACATATATATAAAAACTCATAACTGAAAGCATAAAGGATTAAAATAGACCTTAAGATGTATAGATGATAGATGAGAAACAACTTCTAAGACCCGGTGTTTAGCCTTAAAACCAAAGCTTGCACTTAAGAAACCCTAGTTTTCTCAAGAAAACCCTAATCTTGTTTTTCTTGATTAATACTTGTAAATGGTGATTCAATGGATGAAAACACCTTAGAATGTCTTAGGATAGATGTGTATAGGAGTGTATGGTTGAATAAAAAATTGCTATGTATTTGGTAGAGTCTTGAACAATGCCGGAGCATTATAGAGATGGGGAAGAGAAAAGATTTTGAATATTCTACTAATGTAATTGTATGAAAGAGTTATATCTCTTAATAATAGATGCAATTATGGGTGCAAGTATGGTCTAGGAGTCCAAAGTAAGGTGCAAGGGATGGTCTTTTAGTCTTAGGTATGGCCATAGTTATGGTCTTTAGTCAAAAGACAAGGTATGGTGTGTCATGAAGAAGTATGGTGCATGTTTGACCAAAATGGATGATTTTCATTATATCTTTGCCATAATTTCGGCATAGATATGATAATACAGATTAAAATTCCCAACTTTTATGTATTGGGTATAAAAGTGGGTATTTGTTGAAGCGTAGAAAAGTTTTTGTGGTTCCGGGAGTGCCTAAACGCAATTTATCGCGAAACGTATACACTTTACGTAACCAACAAAAATAAAATATAAAAGTTAATTATTACTTTTGAAAAAATAATATAATGATGGCTTGACATAAACTTTAATTTGTTTGGTGCCCGTTTACGTTGATTGTTGATTTTTAGTTTACGCGATTTAACGTATCGATTAAAATTAAAAGCGACCGCGTACGAGAAAATAAAATAAATAGTGAATTTAAATAGCGTCGTAAATGACCTGAAAATACGAAATGTTACAGTCTCCTCCGGTTAAAAGAGCCTTGTCCTCAAGGCTCAGGTTGCAACACCTGAAGAAGGTACGGGTTTAGAGAAAAGATGCGGAAATTTCTTCCGGATTTGTGTTGATGAAGAGGTGTAGGTTTTAAGGTGACTACTCTCAGCATGGGCATGATTCTTCCTGAATTATACATAGGTGATCAAGTTATGTATATTTGAGGGCTAACGATGCAATGCTCATTTTGTCAAAATAGTGTAATGTATGAAATGTATCTAAAATTTTTATAACGAAATGAAATAGTCAATAAAGTAAACGTGAAGTAGCTCATAGGGTGACAACATAATGATAGTAAAAGGGTTTATAGGTTGACATCGAGATTGTTTCTAAAGCGATAGGTCATAACAAGTATAAAGAATATCCGAACGAACGCAGAAGCAGTCAAAGAAAATGAACATAAAGAATTATTCAATCAACAAAATGAACGTAAAAAGTCGTGTTCTAAAGGTAGGTTCTCCAAGGTGACACGTATGAGATGACAAGTTAATTGTCGTACTCCCATCAACTGGAAGCCTTCAAAACGATGGATTACGAAACAACATATGTGATTCAAAAGCATAAGAAGAGTGTTCCAACTCGGAGTCGAATGGTAAAGTAACTAGTATTGGTGTTCGAGAGAGTAAATGAGAAATCAGAAAGTACGCGAAAAATCAGAGTGATCAATATTTATATAACAGACCGATATAAGATAAATAGTAAGACGTCATATGATAGATGTAAGATAATGAAATCATAGTCTAGTATTAAATACTCATTATTTATGTAATAGTAGTAGGGATGCAAAAGAGAGCATATAAGTTACCTGGGAGCAAGCGCGTGCGGATATCGGATAAAACAAGGAGAGACTCTATATTTTGAAAAACATGGTCATAGTCTAGGTTTTGAAAACGACCTAGTTCTCTATGACTTCAGCTCTGATACCATCTGTAACACCCCCAAAAATCAGGACAACGCAGCGGAATGGTAACATTGGGGTGCTACTTCAGGGCACAAAACACAAGTCACGGAAAACGACCTTAAAATAGACGTTTTAAAATAAAGTCACATTCGTTATATTAAAATCAGATTTTCATTAGGTCCCATTAGTAACGTATTAGAAACATTTTTAAAACGTTTGTCAAATAGTACTCAAGTTATTAAGCCTTCAAAAATATATATCCGCGCGACTCGAATGCTCCCAATGCTCCACTAGCAAAATAGTAACCTGAAAATACATGCTAAAACGTCAACAATAATGTTGGTGAATTCATAGGTTTAAGTAAAAAGCAGTATTGAAATAATTTAAGAAATATTTCAGAAGAAAAATAGCGTTACAACATTTTAAAAGTGTTATTTCCGAAATCCATCCAAAATCCAAGTAGTGATTCATCAAATCAAGAAGTATTTAAAAGTGGACCACAAGATCGAAGTAATGGTGGACTAAGTACATATTCCGAAGTCCAAAACAAGTAATGTAGACAAGAGAAACACATTCATCAAGTCTAAGTATTTATTATTGCACTAAGCTCATGACACCGAAGCCTTAACTAGATTTTTGCCCCAATCAGAATATAGGATGCTTGCCAACACCCTAACATCTCTCAATGTTAAATGCACCCGATCAAACTAGTGACCCAAGTAAGGGTGGGGGTTGTTAGTCCCGATAGATCTATCCATAACACCAGCGCTCACTATAATAGCAATTAACGGTTCATGATAATAGGGACTTCACGGCAATAAGGTAACTTAGGCATTAATAATCAGGCAGTAATCTGGATAGCATACACTTTGAAAAACACTTGTGTCCGTAGTAAAACAATCATGTCTAAATTCACGTTTCAATATGTTTCACGATCTCAATTCATGTAGTAAACAATTTCAAGCTTTAGTAAAAAATAACCATGTATTGTTAGTATAGAAATCAATAAGTTTATGTAGTAAAACGAGAACGTATTCTCACCCCGAAAACAGTTTAAGAAAACCATTAAAAGAGAAAAGGTGGGGCTATGAACTCACAAAGTATTGAAAGGTAATTGTACTGTAGTAAAATATACAAGTTTGTAAACGAGCATGTATTCCCCTCGCGGGTTATAAAACATTTGAATAGATTGAATGATGCCAGCCCGCCCACGCATTCATCAGTCTGACCACTTGCCAGCACTGTTTTTTAAGAGCCAGCCTCCGGGTAATACATCGCTCGTTTACAAATTGATACACACAAAACCACCCTTAACCCCTACAAATCCGCTAAATATTTACCCACTTCTCAAAACCCCACAAAAACCGCATAAAACCAACCCTCCAACCCCTCAAAACACACCGCCACCCCACCCCCCCCCCCCCCCCCGACCCCCCCCACCCCCCCCGCGTCCCGCAGGCCACACGCACCCGACACCCGACCCCGCGCCGCACCCCCCGAGGACTACATCAAATAAAATCGTTCCCCCCTATAAAAAACTCCCCTATTAGCACACCTCCAGCCAAATTACACCGCACCATCCCACTCCCCCCCCAACAATAAATCCTACCGACCACAACACACTCTCCTCCAACAATCACACAAACAACAGATCAAACACCCACCCAAAAGCACGCCACCCCCCCTCCACACCTACCGTCGACCGCCCGCATCCCCCCCCACACCCCCCACCCCCCCCGATCCACTACCCCCCCCCCCCCCCCCCATACCCACCCCCCCCCCCCCCCCCGCCCCCGCGACCCACCCCCCGCTCCCCCCCCCCCCCCTCCCCCCCCGCTGCCCCCCCCCCCCCTCGGTCGTCATGGCGAGAGAATGAGTGAGGAGAGAGAAGATACGTGGAGAGAGTACGAGAGACTAAGGAGGAGAGAGGAGAGAGAGGAGAGAGATGAGAAGTGACGAGGTAGTGAGTTCTTTCGAAGAGAGGAGAATGAAGAGCGAATGTGAGAGTTAGAGAGTGTTTACGAGACGAGCGAGTTGATTTGGGAGATACCACCGAGCGAGAGAAAGACGAATCTCGATGAGACTATGAACTCACCCTCAGGACAAACGGTGAATCGGTTAATCAAACGAGGAGAATAAAGATAATACGAACGGACTATATCCGCGAACTTATTATAAGACCGCGCTTTAGAACGTGAAGTTAATCACGAAACGTTGTAAAAATATAACGTTTATATAGAAATAGACATCCATATTGTGTTTGTGCTTTTACTTTTTTAAACAAAAAACGTGTACTTTACGAAACTCATTAGGTTTATATTACGTTACGTCCATTCTTATGAAAAGTTGCATTTCAGAAAAGTTACTATTTATAAAAGTTTTCTGTTTTCAGAGTCCCGACACCCTGAACATTAACGTTGCCTAATAATAATAGTTGTTAAGTCCATTTCACGCCTAGACGCTCGAAGGTATATTAAACGTCTAAGTTTCCTTTCTTTTTTTCTAAAGTGACTTCACGTTTATTACAAACTTTCTATTTTTAGAAACATCAAACGCCTTTCCGAAAATATGTCCATGACAATTCTAATGCTTCTAGTTAATACATAAGTGTCGCTATATGTTTCGCCAAGGTTTTTAACGCTCAAACAACCCTGAAAGTGTCCGAAAACCCGTTTTAGAAATCCAAACAAACATAGCACTTTTAGTGTTTATTTCACAAAAATCAATTATTTTCGTTGTGGTAAAAATATCTCTCATTTTTGACTTTTAAGCTAAACGGTTCGCGACCTTATAGTAAAATCTCATTCCGGACAACTTTCGTGTTTTATACTTGAGCCGATTCGGAGCCGAAGGGCTCCGAATCGCCCGATTTAGCTGCTGATCTGGTATTTCTATTTTTGCCGAAAAATGTTTCGAGTTTCATTTGGTCATAACTAGATCATTTTAAGTCTGATTTTAACGTTCTATATATCGAAACGACCGCGGTAATCTTATTCTACCCATATTCTTAGCCTTTTAACACCTTAAGACATTTTTTTATCATCCCGTATCCCACTTTTCATTTTCGGACAGATTGCATATTTTATCAAATCACTTTCAAAACCAATTCAAACTTCACCATAGTGCCTAATCTAATCCTAATCCTCATCCAATACTAATCCAACATCAAATCCACACTTACAACTATTCTAATCTCATCCTCATCATTGTTGCAACACGCAAATCAACTCATCCCCGCCTAAATCACAATATGTATTTAAAGAAATATAAAACTTCATTAAAAACTTTTGACACTTTAATTCATTTCTTTTTGAAAAACAACACAAACACATGGATTTAAACCAAACGTATAAGAAAATCAAGGAATCAAAAGAGGTTTAGGAATAAAGCTTACAAATGATGAGAATAAGCTAGGAAATCATAAATCTTGAAAAGGACGAGGGAGGGAAAAAAAACCGCGCACGTTTGGGGGGCGAGTGGTTGTAGATGGTCGGGTAGATCGGGTGAAGAGGAAACTTTATTGAAGCTCACTCGGAAAACTCCGCCGGGGGAAAACTTTTCCGGCGGAACGGCGCATGGTTGGCCGGCCGGGCGGAGGGTGGCCGGCGGTAGGTGGCTGGCGGAAAAAGGCAGAGAGGGAGCATGGGGGGAGAGTGAAAAGTGGTGGTACTTATGTTTGTGTGTGTTTTTAGATGTATGAAATGAAAAAGATATATATTTTGTTTTTTATATTAAAAAGTTATAAGAAATGTGACAAGTTACAAATAGTTGAGGGTAAAATGTGTAACTTTTTCATATACTTTTTGATAAAAGTGGTTCGGGACTCATTTGAGTGACTTAACGGATAAATCAACGCACGAAACTTGCGCCATTGTTTTCCAAATTATTTTTCTGATAAAAATGAGTATTCGCTTGATAATGTTTCATAATTATTTTATAACATTTAATAAAATATCTGTTATTCATTTTGTGAACCGGTTTCGCCCGTCCGGAAAATAAAAAATGATTTAAGCTTCGAGGATTAGCGTTTTCAACAACGTCTTTTTAATTAAATTGTTAAGTATTTTATTAAATATTTTTATTTAATAAAACGTGATAATTAAATATAATTTAATTATTTTTGTGTTTCTAAAATCTTGCGAGGGCATTTCAGTCACCTTCTGACTGTTTCTGGGTCTCGGTCAAAACTAAAAAGTTGTCAGGAATGTCGTTTTATATCAAATTGCTTTAGAGTCCGAATAATGAAAACGTGATCTAGTGGGTTGTTTTGATAAGTCAGCTTAAAAATAAATTTTATAAACGACAAACATGTAATAATAAATGTAATTTATTATTTAAATGTGTTCCGAAAATTGACAGTTGTTACACCATTTTTTATCTGTGATGGCTTTTTAAACGAGGTTCGGGTCTTTGGCGAGTATGCAACCTGCCCGCTCTCCTTGCACATCCAAATTGGGATTTTTCTTTTTTTTTTTTTTTCTTTTTTTATTGGGTGCCCTTACCTGCAAAATCAAGTGAGTGATAAAGTCATTTAAATTCAAGGCAAGCAAGTTTATGCTTGTATTACAATAATCCAGAAATTCTTACCTCGGTTACCTAAGCAACCCCCGCAACCGGTGGGTGCCTGGTATGAAGGCGGGCGATCATCACTGCCACCGTCACCGCCATGACCACGTGCAACATCCGCTGACATCTGTACAAGTAGTCCCAAATTGGGTACTTTCCGAAATTAATTTCTAATAAATTAAAGACATATTCGTAGGAGTAAAGGAGAAAAACTGTCGAAATAATCTCAAATAGTAAACCAATTATACGCATTCATATCCTAAATGAGACAAAACATTCAAAAAGCAGTCCCAAACTGGGGACTTTTCGAAATTAATTTCTAATAAATTAATTTCGGACGGGTTTTCTATAAGATGATTAATTTCAGATGGGGATTTTCTAAAATTAATCACTAAAATCCTAAAATCCTAAAATCCTAAACACATATACATTTAATGAAAAAAAAACATCAATTTATACCAAATAAGCTGTTTTTAAACAGCTTAATCTGATAAGTTGTTTAACAACACCTTATCAGCATTATTCTGATAAGCTGTTGTTAAAGAGCTTATCAGATTAAGTTGTTTTTAAACAGCTTAATCTGAGAATAAGGAGTGTTTGGATTTGTGTTTTACACTGTCAATGAGTGTTTGGATTTGCGTTTTACAGTAGCAATCACAATAAACATTCCCCGGCGACATGTCCCCGGGGATACCAAAAGGATAAAAAAAATGTAAAACATACCTTAGGCTGTGGACTCGGCTAGTTCTCGCCCCTCGACTCGGTCTCGGCTCGTTCTCGCCCTCGGTTCAATCTCAGCAGCCGCAACCTCCAACTGCCAAAAAAAATACAAACCAAAAATAAAATTCGTATGCTAAAAATTACAATCAAACCTTAATTATCAGATTGTAATTAACATAATTTAAAAAATTAAAATTAAAACTCAATTATCAATTAAACCTTTAAGAACCAAAAAACTAAAATTAAACACCACCACCTATTAGAGGGTTAGAATAAGAATTATCATTTAGAGGGTTAAGGGAAGAATTATATTTTAGAGGATGAGGAGGAGTGGTGGTGTCGAGCTGTGGTACCGTCGTGTAGTGGGTGAGATGTGGTGGTGTCGAGTTGTGGCGGGTACGATGGTGAGAGGTGGTGGTGGGTGAGATGTGGTGGCGAGCTGTGGTGGTGGTGCTGCTGCAAACAATCGCGAGCTGTGGTGGTGTCGAGTATTTTGGGTGTTTTGCGTTTTTGTTACAAAGTGTTTTTCCTCAGATATGTTTTGATAGCTTTTAATATCCCGAGCGACATTCCCGGGCGACATGTCGCCCGGGAAAGTATTTTAATAAAAAAAATTTTCTTTTAGCAAAAATGGCGCGTTACTGAAACTTTTCGAGGGACATAATAGTAATAAACCCCGGCGACATCTCGCCGGGGAATGCTTTTTAATAAAAAAAATTTACACAGTTTTTTTAATATTAATATTTAAAAAATATATTTATATAATTATGTTTTTTATAAATAAAAATTATACAAATAATAATTTTAAACAAAAATTATATTTTTATAAAATATATAATCGGTTCGTTTCGGCCCGGTCGGTCTGGTTTCTCGGTTCGTATATAATTATTATTTAAAATTATTTTTTATAAAAATATATAATTATTATTTACAATTATTTTTTATAAAAATATATAATTATTATTTACAATTATTTTTTATAAAATATATAATCGGTTCGTTTCGGCCCGGTCGGTCTGGTTTCTCGGTTCGTATATAATTATTATTTAAAACTATTTTTTATAAAATATATAATTATTATTTACAATTATTTTTTATAAAAT
>BQNB010079462.1:0-30235 GCA_026074375.1 Tanacetum coccineum | reverse complement strand
TTCATTATAGACCAGAGTCCCTGGATTGTTAATGGGAAGCCTCTTATTGTTCAAAAATGGGACCCTGAAATCATAATTGAGAAAGAAACTCCTTGTAAAATCCCTGTTTGGATTAGATTATATAATGTACCTCTTGAGGCCTGGAGCAACAAAGGTATAAGTACCATATCTAGCAGGTTGGGGAGACCAATAATGATGGATTAGATGACATTTGTCATGTGTAAAGAGGGTTCTGGTAGGCTGGGTTATGCTAGAGTGTTAGTTGAGGTGGGTGCATGTAAGAGCTTCCTAGACAAAGTTGAGATGGGGGGGGGGGGGGGGGGGGAGGGGGGGGGGGGGGGGGGGGGGGGGGGGGGGGGGGGGGGGGGGGGGGGGGGGGGGGGGGGGGGGGGGGGGGGGGGGGGGGGGGGGGGGGGGGGGGGGGGGGGGGGGGGGGGGGGGGGGTGGGGGGGGGGGGGGGGTGGGGGGGGGGGGGGGGGGGGGGGGGGGGGGGGGGGGGGGGGGGGGGGGGGGGGGGGGGGGGGGGGGGGGGGGGGGGGGGGGGGTGGGGGGGGGGGGGGGGGGGGTGGGGGGGGTGGGGGGGGGGGGGGGGGGGGGGGGGGGGGGGGGGGGGGGGGGGGGGGGGGGGGGGGGGGGGGGGGGGGGGGGGGGGGGGGGGGGGGGGGGGGGGGGGGGGGGGGGGGGGGGGGGGGGGGGGGGGGGGGGGGGGGGGGGGGGGGGGGGGGGGTGGGGGGGGGGGGGGGGGGGGGGGGGGGGGGGGGGGGGGGGGGGGGGGGGGGGGGGGGGGGGGGGGGGTGGGGGTGGGGGGGGGGGGGGGGGGGGGGGGGGGGGGGGGGGGGGGGGGGGTGTGGGGGGGGGGGGGGGGGGGGGGGGGGGGGGGGGGGGGGGGGCGGGGGGGGTAATGCGTAGAGTGTTAGTTGAGGTGGGTGCATGTAAGAGCTTCCTAGACAAAGTTAAGATAAACTATGTTGATGGACAGAAGAATGTTAAGATGAAGAAATGGGTAAAAGTGGAATATTCATGGAAGCCTGACAGATGCACTCAATGTAATGTGTTTGGACATACTGTAAATCACTGCAAGGACAAGAAGTTTGCCACTGAAGAACAAGTCAAAAACAAGAGTCTTCAAAGTGCCAAAGAGGCTGCCTGTAATGAAGGTTTTGTGGAAGTAAGGAATAGGAAGGATAAGAATGGAGTTAAGGGTGGAAAGAATCCTGGATTTCAGAAGTATAAGCAAGGCTTTAGAGATAATGTGGTGAATAATCAAGTGAGGTATACTTATAAGCCAAAAGTCCCTCACCCTAAGCGTGTAGAAGCACAACAAAATGATAGTAACAACAATGTTCATAAACAGAATCAGACTGATCCTTCACCTAAAGGGCAGAAGAGCTGGAAGATAAGTAATGAGAATGTAGAAGCATTAAGGGAAAGTGCTAACAAATATGTTGTTCTTGCCGAAGAAGGAAACAAAGAGGATGAAGATGATCCTAATATTGATAAAAGACTGATTGTGGATGAGTTCCTAAAAAAGAAGATTTAACCTACATGTAGTGAGGCTAAAAACTAGACATATGACATGATCAATTATTTCAAATATCAGTGGGAAGCAATAAAAAGGAATGAGAAAGTTATGAGTGATGAAGAGGATGTGTATGATAGTTTGAATCAAGCTGTGAACAATGTCATAGCTGATGAGATATTGGGTAATGGAAGTGGTATTAATAAGGATTTTTGATGTCTATGGATTATAAAGTGGCTTCATGGAACATCAGAGGTATGTGTAATGAATTTAAGCAAGAAGAACTCAAGAAATTTATTGAGTCTGAGAGAGTTCAAGTCTGTGCCATTCTTGAAACTCACTTGAAGGTTAAAAATATTAATAAAGCCTGTAATAAAGTTTTTGGAAGTTGGAATTGGATTTCTAATATACTGGATAGCCCAACAAGCTGTAGAATTGTTATTGGCTGGAATCCCAGGATAGTGAATGTTATGGTGGTTCATAGCTGTAACCAAGCAATCCTTAGCATCATTGAATCAGTGGATAAAAGAATCAAGTTCTTTTGTAGCTTCATTTATGCATCTAATTCAGGAGTTAAAAGAAGGTCCCTTTGGAATACTTTGAATGTCTACAAAAGAATTATTGAAAACCACCCTTGGGCCCTCATGGGGGACTTTAATGTGATTCTTAAACCTGAAGAACAGTCAAATGGCCCTTCAGGGGTAAACAATGACATGGGTGAATTTAGAGAGGCTATTAATAACTTAGAGATTGATGATATATGTAGCTCAGGGTTCAATTTCACTTGGACAAAATCTCTTAAGAATCCTTTATCTAGCACTTTAAAGAAGCTGGACAGAATAATGGCTTATGAAAGTTTTATCAATGATTTTGAGAAAGCTCATGAGGTTATCCTTCCCTACTTGATATCTGACCACAGCCCATTTGTTTTGTTAATTCCTGAAGGATTGATTAAGAAGAAAAGCTCTTTCAGATTTAGTAATCATGTAGCTGACAAAAGTGATTTCATGGGGATTGTAAGGGATGTTTGGAAGAAGGAGATTAAAGGTTGTAACATGTACAAAGTTGTGCAAAAACTGAAGATCCTTAAAAAACCATTAAGAAAGTTGAGCTAGAAGGATGGGAACTTATTTGAAAGGGTGGACAGACTAAAAACAAGACTTGCAGAGGTTCAAGGTCTATTGGATTCTGATCCTTCCAATGTTAGTTTAAAGAAGAGTGATGTTCTGATTGGAATTGAGTATGCTAAAGCTGTAGAAGATGAGTTAAAGCTGCTGCATCAGAAAGCTAAAATTAATTGGCTAAGAGAAGGGGATCAAAACTCTGCATATTTTCATAGTGTTCTCAAAACAAGAAAGAATAAAAGTAGAATTGAAATAGTTTGTAAGGATGATGGCAGTAGAGTTGATGATGATAAGGTAGCTGAACATTTTGTTGATCATTTCAGAAACTTCCTTGGGAAAAGTCAAACTATGAAACCTTTAGATGGTTTGGAAAACTATGTGCAGGCTAAGCTGACTGTGGAAGAAGCTGAGGCTATGATTGGCATGGTTACTGATGAAGAAATTAAAGCTGCCTTATTTGATATTGATTCTTCTAAAGTTGCTGGGCCAGATGGGTATAACTCTTATTTTTTTAAGAAATCATAGGACTGTATTGGGAAAGAGGTGTGTTTGGCTATCAAGGATTTCTTTCAGAATGGGAAAATTCTTGGTGAGATAAATGCTACTCTCATTGCTTTGGTTCCTAAAATAGATACTCCTAATAAAGTATCTGATTTTAGGCCAATTGCCTATTGCAATGTTTTGTACAAATGCATCAGTAAAATCCTAACTAATAGGATTAAGAAAAGTCATCAGCCTTAATCAAAGTGCCTTTATTCTTGGCAAACATATCCAAGACAACATATTGATTTCTCAGGAGTTATTAAAAGGGTATAACAGAATGAGTGGTGCTAAGAGGTGTGCTATAAAGATTGATATCCAAAAAGCACATGATACTGTAAATTGGGAGTTCGTAAGGAATGTTCTGATTCTTGTTGGATTTCATGAAAACATGGTGAAAAGGATTATGAACTGCATTACTACTGCATCATTCTCTATTTGTCTTAATGGAGAGGTGTGTGGATTTTTTAAAGGTGGAAGGGGTCTCAGACAAGGGGACCCTATTTCCCCTTATCTGTTCACTTTAGTGATGGAAGTCTTCAATATGATCATGATTAAGAATATCAATGCCTCCCCCTCATTCAAGTACCATTATGGGTGTAAAGAGCTGAAGTTGACCCACTTATGCTTTGCTGATGACTTGATGGTGCTATGTAATGGTGATAAGATTTCTCTCAATGTTATTAAAAAGTCCCTTGATGAATTCAGTCAAGTCTTTGGCTTGTTTCCTAATCTGAATAAGAGTGTGATCTTCTTTGGGAGCTTAAATGAAGATAGGAAAAAGGAGTTGCTATAAGTGCTTCCATTTAAACAAGGGAAGTTACTTATGAAGTATCTGGGAGTCCCTCTTATAGCTAAGAAGTTAGGGGTAAATGATTGCAGAAGTCTTATTGATAATGTGGACAGAAGAATTAACAACTGGAGAAATAAGTTGTTGTCTTATGCTGGTAGAATCCAACTCATTGCTTCAGTTCTATCAGCTATGCAACAATATTGGGCTTCTGTTTATATGCTTCCTACATCAGTAATCAAAGACCTTGATAAGATTTTTAAAAGGTTTTTATGGAATTCTGGGAACTCTGCAAAAGGAAAAGCCAGGGCAGCTTGGAGTTTGGTTTGTAGGCCTAAAGAGCAAGGAGGATTGGGTATTAAACCCCTTAAGAAATGGAATGAGGTTCTATTGATTTCTCAATTGTGGAAGATTATTGACAGAAAAGAGTGCTTATGGGTCAAATGGGTGGATACTGTCAAATTAAAAGGTCAAAGTATTTGGTTAGCTGAAAATAATTGCAATGACAACTGGGGATGGAAACTTATGCTAGAATTGAGGGATAAAATTAGGCCTTATGTTAAAAGAAAAATTAGAGATGGAACAGAGATCTCTATGTGGTATGATTGCTGGTCTGACCTGGGCCCACTTTATAATGTCATTCTAAAAAGAGCAAGAAATGAAGCTAGAATGAGAGATAATGAAACTATTTCTGATATGATTCATGAAGGAAGATAGGTGTGGCCTAATGAATGGATTAGTCAATATCCTGTTCTTAATCAGTTAGCTACTCCTACTCTGTCACACAGGAAAGATAGTACTATATGGTTGGATGATCAGCATAATGAAGTGGAATTCTCAGTGAAAAATGCATGAAAATGTCTGAGAGACAACTGGCCTGCTGTTAATTGGAAACATGTGGTGTGGTTTAATCAATGTACACCTAAACATGCAGTGATCATGTGGATGGCAATCCATAAAAAGCTTCTTACCTAGGATAGATTGATGTCTTGGCAGAAAGGAGTGGATTTGAAGTGTTCTTTGTGCAAAAGATGTCCAGATAGCCACAATCATTTGTTTTTTGATTGCTAGTTCTCAGCTGTTATTTAGAAGGAAATAGCTAAAAAAGGAGAGTTGGAGGAAACTGCAACTCTTTTGATGATGTGGTGTCTTTTTTAGCTACACAGAAGCCTAAGAATAGTATATGGATGGTAGTTAACAAGTTGCTACTATCTGCATCTATATACTTCATTTGGATTGAGAGAAACAAAAGAATTTCTAAAAAATAAGGCTAAAAATGCAGAGGAAATGATACAAAGCATCCTGAATTATATGAAAGATAAGCTTATGTATTTGAACATAAAGAATTCAGGAGCTGTAGCAATGGTAGCTAAAATGTGGAATCTAATTCCCAAAAATGGCAGACTAGTGCCAAATATTCTGATGGCTCATATTTCCTAAAGGAGTGTTTGGGATAGTAGCTATGAATAAGTCCAGTATGCAGTTTGTATCTGTTTGGCTTTGAAATGGGTGGATAATTTGATGTCCAGTCCATTTTGGTACCTTTGGTACCCCTATTAGTTCATCTTAGTAAATGGCCTTGTACATTGGTGGTTATTGAGTCACTGCTTGGAGTTGATGTCTTTGCTCTTCATCTGGCCTTGGGATAAGGGATGAATGGTGGGGACTCTCTCTGATGCTTGTTATTCTTTGACCACCATAAGGTAGGTTTCTTACTGAGGAGGGTAGATGAATTGGTGGGTGACATAAGCAGAAAGGAATAGTGAGTTGTGAAAGATGAAACTACTTGTTCCTTTCTTTATGTCACTAAAGGAGGTTAGGTTGGGAATCTCCTAAAGGGTGTGTGTTCCTCTTATGGTGATTCCTTTTTCTACTCCTTCTGTGAGTTGTTTCAGTGAGGTTGTAGCTGCTGAAATTCTCTGGTTTGAGTGGGTTAAGGAAATGTAGCCATTTGAGTATAGCCCCTTTTTGGTTGAGTGAATGGTGCTATAAGATGCATGATGATGCCTTCTGGTTCTATCCTCTATGATATTATGGATGTTGGTTGAATGTTGTAGAGGATGAATCAGTTTGAAAATGTAGTCATGATCTTATGGTAGGTGAATTGGGTGAATTTTGAAGGCTTTGGAAGTATCCTGGTATGTCCTTTGGTGTCAGAGTTCTGTTTCTTCCTTGGCCGATATCAGATTGATGTATTTTAGTTGTTATCAAGTCTGTATTGCTTATGTATGATTTGGGAATGTCCAAATCTTTATACATCATATTGTATGATTGTTTGTTTAATAAATATTCACCCTTTTCACCGAAAAAAAACTGTGATATATTTATCCTATGATAGATATTAAATATCTACTAAAAAAATAATTTGGAAAAAAATGAATTTTAAAATGAGAAAACCGCAAAAACCAAGCCGAAAACCAAAACCGACCAAAACCGAAACTAAAAACACGATTTCGGTTTAGTTTTTATTAAAAATCGCACCAAATCACACCATGCTCACTCCTAGTTTCATGCAATGTAAGAATGCTAGTAAATGAAGTGGATGTGGGTTTAAAATAGCGGCAATATGTAACCATTAATATATATATTTTTTTTAGAATGACAAGTTAGTAGTTAGTGATTCGAGGCTACATTGACATCCAATTGGGCAGTCTGCAAGCCTCGCACCTCGCCTTAGGGGATTTTTACCCCACTCCTGCTTCTATTTATTTCCGCCCTGAAGGTTCATGGTGAGACTCGAACGTGAGACCTCTCCAATAAAACCTCCTCAAGGTTACCTTTGGTGGCCAACTGAACTAGCCGAGTTGGTTGTAACCTTTAATATTTGAGAAGAAAAGAAAATTGAATGTTTTTTGTGTTCTTTAGTTTTTTTGAAAGAGGAAAAAGATGGAGGGGTATTTTTCTTAAAAAATATTCCTATCTAAAGTTTTAAAATATGTTGTGTAAAAACTAATATACATTTTTTTTAAATTATCACTAACAATTAAAGTACATGTAATTTGAACAAGTTATTTTCTTTCTCTTCTAACTTAAAAAAACAATTTATGATAAAAAAAAATTTCTTTCCTTTATTTTTAGAACATATGAACTAATATTCTTTCACTTTTCCTTTTCTATTCATTATCTTATTATTTTCATTTTTTTTATAAAAAAAAAACTCCAAAACAAAGTGTTAAAGGCCATATAACAATTCTTTTTAAAAAAACATAGATAACTTAAGGGAGTAAAAAAGTATAGAAAGAGTAGAAGAAAATGAGGTGTAGTCAGCTTGAAAAGGTAACAGGAAACTAATATTTGGAAGCTATTTTAGGACAAACGGCTCCCATATATATAAGTCAACCGCATCACCTTCGGTAACACATACTACTTATATTTCTCTCTCTCCTTTTTCTCAGGTAACATTTCCTCTCTCTCTCTCTTTGCAAATATACGTATACAAACACCACCATATCTATCTATAAATTCTATATTTTATTTTTAGAAACTTTTTACTATATTAACTTTTTGTTATTGTATGGTGTTCATAAACTTGCAAGTGATATTATATGGTGGTCAACAATATTTGGTAGATTACTTGACTTTAGATTAAAGTTATATAAAGACAATGTTTTATATGTGTCGTGGAATCCTAGGCTTGAATTGTATTGGAGCTTGTTTTGTTTGAAGGTTGGTTTAAATTTACTATATGTTCATATTAATAATTCGGATATAATTACATATGTATATATGTATGTATGTAATCAACGGGGTTTGAACCCATCGCCGTACCGACTCGAACCACGTAAAACTCTCCCTTTTACGGAGGTTGGTGTGGTCACTTTGGGGTTTTTTGCACCTAGCGGAATCACCTCTCACATTTTAGCAATGATAGTCGCAAGCCTTTATTTCACTAGGTCTTCCCTTGAGAGGTTAATGTATGTATTTGTTGTGGTTGAAGTATTTGAGTTAGGTTCTTGTAATTGCTTTTAGACATGGAACATGATTCTGTTTCACACGCACATAACAGGCACATGAAACATGTGTGTGTATGTGTTTGGCTTCCTTTTACCCTTTGGTTTATTATTCTTGTAAAAATTGATGATATGTGCTATTTTATTTACTATATTGCATCTTTCAGTAAGCAGTTAAAGAAACAGTCAATCTAGAATCATACATCTGTTAAAGTGTGACTTGGAATTCTCGGCGACCTGAATGGATTTTGACCTGACTCGAAACTTGGGGATTTTCTTTTTTGGTAAGGCCTAACTTAACTGGAGTTAGGTTTCGAGTTAAAGAAGCACATCTTGAACCGGCATTCTTTCTTTGAGCAATTATTTAGTACCTTTTCTTCCTGTATGCTGCATATGAATGGTAGAATCATTGGAGTTAGATTAAGGTAATGGCAAGTCATAAAATCTATTTCTTGGATGACATTTTATTAGGGAAGTTGTTTTTCCTGAATGTACTTATCAGGTGGGCACAATTTTTTTCTTTAGTAAAGGTATAGAAGCTTTGTCGTTCATTAGTCATTATTCGCATGATCCTTTTCTGCTCTGCCTCATAGTTATTTTTTCTTAACTGTCTATATATTGCCGGCTCCTGGTCGTTTAGTATGATTACATAAGATTGTTTTTAATATTCGTGTGTATTTTCTTTTAGCCGTTTACGTCATTTTCATTATTTAACTAATTTTCTTCGGAATAAAATAAGTTTTTGATCGCTGTCTCGTGTATCTATGTCCTGAACAGGTCAAAGGAGTAACCATCTGGTGTTGCATCAGCATAACTGAAAGTATCTGCTAAGACCCTTTCTTACCAATCACGTCGAAAGGACATACCATCGTTAACAATACTGACATCCTCTAGACATTATGCATGTCTGCCCTGTGTCCATACGCGACACGCTAGAACCATCTCTAATTTTTTCAGATAGAACAAGATCTCTCGACTCCAAACCCTTTCACACAAAGGACAACAACCTCATAACAAATGCAGACACTGCCAGTTCCTCCGCCGAAAGCGTCGCCTTCAGGGTTGGTGAACTCAAACTCCAAAACGGCGAATTTTACTCCGGATCACTTCTCGGGAACGTACCCGAGGGTTCAGGAAAGTACGTTTGGTCAACCGGTTGTGTATACGAGGGAGAATGGAGACGAGGAATCTGGCACGGATATGGAAAACTTCGTTTCCCCTCTGGGGCTAGATATGAAGGCGAATTTTCACATGGGTATATGCAGGGGACCGGGAATTACATTCGAGCCGATAAACTGGTATATAAAGGTCGTTGGCGCTTGAGCTGTAAACATGGGTTAGGATATCAAACTTTCCCAAATGGGGATGTTTTTGAAGGCTCTTGGATTCAGGGTTCACCGGATGGGCCTGGCAAGTATACATGGGCTAACGGAAATGAATATTTAGGTAATATGAAAGGTGGGAAAATGTCAGGAAAAGGGATCTTAAATTGGACTAATGGTGATTCGTATGAGGGAAGTTGGTCTAATGGCGTTATGCATGGTTTTGGTGCTTATACATGGAGTGATGGCGGTCGTTATGTTGGAACATGGACATGGGGTTTAAAAGACGGTAAAGGAGCATTTTATCCTAACGGATGCCGATTGCCTGCTAGACAAGAACTACACCTTAAAGCTTTAAGAAAACGAGGTTTATTATCTGACTTACAAAAAGTAAACCAAGTGTCACGTATTCAACATGCTTCTTCTATTGATATGGGAAACTTTAAG
Source organism: Tanacetum coccineum (assembly GCA_026074375.1). NCBI lineage: Eukaryota > Viridiplantae > Streptophyta > Magnoliopsida > Asterales > Asteraceae > Tanacetum > Tanacetum coccineum. Next base: position 20,543 of record BQNB010079462.1, on the reverse strand, counting down.
ATTGGCCGATCGTCTCATAATGCTGACGAGCCACGTCGAAGTAGTAATGTTTCATTAGAAAGAAGATGGAGTTTAGAAGTTGCTATTGAGAAAGTTATGGGAAGTGATCTGACATCTTTTTTGTCTGAATCGGGTCGGGAGGATAATACTGAAACTCCAATACTTGAAAGAGAATATATGCAAGGGATTTTGATTAGTGAGCTTGTGGTTGATAATAGTTTTTCAGATGGTTCTAAAAGAGAAATGAGAAGACAGAAGAAACTTGTGAAAGAGGTTAAGAGACCAGGGGAAGCGATTATCAAAGGTCACCGGAGTTATGATTTGATGCTCAGTCTACAGCTTGGGATCAGGTAAACGTTAATTCAGTTTATCATTATCTTATATTAGTTTGATTAATGTTTGACTGTTTAGAAAAACTGAATTATATGATTAGGTATACTGTGGGGAAAATAACACCAGTTCAAAAGAGGGAAGTACGGACTTCAGATTTTGGTCCTCGAGCTAGCTTTTGGATGCAGTTCCCTAAAGAAGGGTCTCAACTGACACCTACTCATCAGTCTGAAGATTTCAAGTGGAAGGATTACTGTCCAATGGTTTTCAGGTTGGTTGTCCGCTTTGTGTATTATTATTGGTTTATTTGTGTGTGTTATTAGTGTTTTGTGTGTTTGTGTGTCTTCTTGGCGTTTTTGTGTGTTCTTTGTGTTTTCATGAGCTTTGTGCGCGTTCTTGGTGTTTGCATGTGTGTTCCTAGTGTTTTTATGTGTTTTTGCCTGTGTTCGTGGTGTTTTTGTGTGTGTTCCTAGTGTTTTCATGCTGTTTGTGTGTGTTATAAGCGTTTTTTTATCTGGGAGATTAAGAAGGGATTAGCTGATTGAACGGTGTTGATGTTTTTTAGCTTATAAACTTAAGCCCTTGTATAAAAATCACCTCTGTCTTGGCTTTTTATAAAAGGGCTTATTTAGCGTGAAAAATGTGATAAGCTAACCCAAACACCTCCTAACTTCATAGTTTCTGGCTTTCTACTTTCCGAATTTTGTAATTAAGAATATTGTGTGGCATCAAATGGCAAGAAAGATAATTACATTGAATGAATAAAACGAAGTATGTTGCACATAGTATTGCATTATTACTAAACAAGTTAGAGTAAATTGCATTTCTGTGAACATGTCATTTTCCGATTCCTAAATACATATATCTGCGTATGTTATCTTTTAGGATCTGAAATGAATTTCTCATTACTTTTTCATTACACTAGGAACTTGAGAGAAATGTTTAAGATCGATGCTGCTGACTACATGATGTCTATTTGTGGCAACGATGCTCTTAGAGAGCTTTCTTCACCTGGGAAAAGTGGTAGCGTGTTTTTCTTGTCTCAAGATGATCGTTTTATGATTAAGACATTAAGAAAATCTGAAGTTCAGGTATCCACATGATATAAATAGCCGTATCATATACTATATAATCATATAAAGTTTTGGATGTTTTATTTTAATGACTGAAAAATGCTGTAGGTCCTTTTGCGGATGCTTCCAGACTATCACCGGCATGTGCGGACATACGAGAATACACTGATAACCAAGTTTTTTGGGCTGCACAGGATCAAACCGTCGAGTGGTCAAAAGGTAATATTACCTATATGGCTTATTAAATTTTTTGTCACGACCTTGCTAACAGATAGTTACGAATATTCCAGTTCCGGTTTGTGGTGATGGGAAATATGTTCTGCACAGAATTAAGGATTCATAGAAGATTTGATTTAAAAGGTTCATCACTTGGGCGTTCAGCAGACAAGGTTGAAATAGACGAGAACACGATACTTAAAGATCTTGATCTAAACTATTGTTTTTATCTAGAACCTTCTTGGCGGGGCGCTCTCCTAAAGTAAGTATTTTCATTGCTTTTAAGAATGGTAAAACCACCCAAAACTATGTAAATTGTTTCCGCTTTAGACCAAATGACCATATTTGTCTTTGTGTTATAAAGGCAGATCGAAATTGATAGTAACTTTCTGGAAGCTCAGAATATTATGGATTACAGTCTTTTACTTGGTGTTCATTATCGAGCCCCACAGCACCTAAAGTCTTTGATGTCTAATAACCGAAGTCTAACAGGAGATGGACTGGGAATCGTTGCAGAAGAAGGTGTGTTATCATTTGATTTAGCATTCCACATGTCTGCACTGTAAAACATAAATAATCATGTTCATAGCTAATTTTATTATGATGTGGTGGTTTAAAAACAGAATCTATGGAGGATGAGATATCACCACAAGGGCTTGTTTTGGTGCCGCATGGATCTGGAGATAGTAGTGTAGTTGTTGGCCCACATATACGTGGAAGCCGTTTGAGATCATCAGCTACCGGTGATGCTGAAGTGGATCTCCTTCTCCCCGGCACTGCAAGGTATCATAAATTAGTAGAGGTAGCAAACTTGACCCATTTACCTATAAATGGGTTAGTTGGGTTTTGACTTCTACACATCAAATGGGTTAACCTAAATGATGTTACCAGATAGGAAATGGATCAAATGGTGCTAACAGGTTGAAAATCTTCCCAAGTTTATCTTCATCATGACCTTTCTAAATAAATTGTGAAATATGCAAAAATTATTTTGTAATTATATAGTTACGGATAAAACAAATGTTTGCTGGATGATTCGACCCGACTCATTTCCATTGTCCTAAAAATTACCCATTATGGCCTAAGCTTGTATTGACTGGTTATTCAACCGGTCCGACCTGCATTTCTTGCCACCATTACAGTAGCATAATCAGCCCTTTTTTCCAAGAGAAGGACCAAGTTATGTTACCACGCTTGAGCAGCCTTTTTAAAACTGGGTTGTTGTTAGGCTTGGACCTTGTTCACTTACTGTAGGACTAACAATGCACGACTTTCATCTCACCGAACTGGTAAATGTAACCTCAAATTAATGTGTAAGCATAAACTTCCCGAAATCACTCGTCGCCAAACCGGCAAATATATCATGTTATGGACTCTTTGGAGGTCAACTATGGCACATAGCTTGCTATTAGATTTGTTTAATGATCCATTGATCCGTCATTTTGTGAATCGAGTGTTTCTTAGTATTATAACATATTGTTTTGGCAGGTTACAAATACAACTAGGAGTGAACATGCCAGCAAGAGCCGAGCTTCTTCCAGGCAAAGAAGAAAAAAAACTGTTTCATGAGGTATACGACGTCGTATTATACTTGGGTATCATCGACATATTACAAGAGTACAATATAACAAAGAAGATCGAACATAAATATAAGTCATTACAGTTCGACTCACTATCCATATCAGCTGTGGACCCCACATATTACTCCGAAAGGTTTCTCGAGTTCATCCGAAAAGTATTCCCTCAAAATGGAGCAGCAAACTAAAATGATCTTCCACGAGGTTTGCTCTTATACCTTTCTCATTGGCTAACAAATGATTTTGATATCGAAGATCAGAGGGTAAAAAGGTGATCAGAGAGATAAATGCATTGCAAGGTACAGAGTGAATTATGTGAATTTTTGATATGTTTTAATGTTACTGACTGTATTCCCAGTGTTGACGATTCAGTTCTTAAACCTTTTTTGGTTGCATATATTTTGGTCTCCATTCGTGCATGTTGATTGTTCCAACTGACCATGAAAATGGAAAAAAATCTTTGCGTTTTTTTTGGGTTTGTTTACTGTATTATAAAGTATCTAAAAGCTCTTAAGAAGTATTAGCAGTGATCTAAGCTGTCCGGTAGAACTAATACTAGGTCGTTTAATCTAGGTTGTTAGCTTTCGATCGACTAACAACCCGGTTAATAGAGCAGAACTCCGAAACAAGAAGGCCAAACACACAAACGCTGCAACATATATCAACAACAGAAAAAGAAGAACGAGCACAAGGTATAACCCTAACCAAACGTTGATTAGCATTGAAAGAATGAAGTGAAGTGACAAGATCCCTCCCCCTCACCGACTTTTATAGAGATGAGGGGGGAGAACAAACCCTAAAACACATGGGTTGGGCTTGAGACACAAGTTAACCCACGACCTTTTATTTTGACTAATAACGAACTTAACACTTGACTACTTTGGACTTATGCTAATTTAAAGACTAAACCTAACAATTTTCACCTTAGGCTTTATATTAGCCTATACCAACATTCAACAACTCCAAGCAATGTTGTAATTTGAGTCCAGGTACCACCTTTGTCAAGGGATTCACAACATTGTGTTCAGTACCCACATTCACAACTTTAACCGTCTTTGCTTCCAAGACCTCTCTGATAAAATGATAACGCACATTCATGTGCTTAGTTCTTCCGGCCCGGGCTGGCTTTTTGGGAAGCCCGTCCCCACCGTGCTCACGGCCCGGTTTCATGAAAAACATGATTCCGCGATAAGTGAATTGCGCCCTGATTATCACAATTAACTGCCACAGTGTTAAGCTCTACGCCCAACTCTTCCAAGAGTCCCCTTAGCCAAATAGCTTCCTTCACAGCCTCCGTAAGAGGCATATACTCCGACTCTGTAGTTGAAAGAGTCACCACGTGTTGTAGCGTTGCCTTCCAGCTTACAACACATCCTTGTACTAAAAATGCGTAACCAGTGATAGACCTACCTTTATCCGGATCCTTAGCGTAGTCTGAATCAACAAAACCTATTACGTCCACATGGTTGCCACGATTTGTCCCATACACCAAACCCACGTTTGCAGTACCCTGCAAATATTTCAAAATCCACTTCACTGCTTCCCAACGATTTTTACCTGGATTCGCCATATATCTGCTAACTAAACTTACCGCATACGCTATGTCTGGCCTCGTGTACACCATCAAGTAAATTAAGCTCCCAACCGCATTTGCATACAACACCTTACTCATCCTTTCAACATCATAATCCCTAACCGAGCAATCCTTCAACGACAGCTTGAAGTGCCCACCCAATGACATCTTAACCGATTTCCCATTGTCTATTCTAAAATCATTCAAAATCTTAGAAATGTACCCGGATTGTGACACACTCAGAATCTCGCGACTCCGATCCCTAACGATCTCCATACCAAGAATCTTCTTTGCTTCCCCGAGCTCCTTCATGTCGAACTCCTTTTTAAGCAAAGACTTGGTAGACCCAATCTCAGCCTTGCTCTTACAAGCAATCAGCATATCGTCTACATATAACAATAGATAGATATACTCACCTGGTGCATAACTCCTGTAATATACGCAGCTGTCGTAACTGCTACGCTTGAACCCGTTGCTCAGCATATACTCATCAAACCTCCTATACCATTGCCTAGGTGACTGCTTCAAACCATAAAGGGATTTCTTTAACAAACATACCTTGTTACCTTGTTCATATCCCGGTGGCTGCTTCATATAGATCACTTCTTCAAGATTTCCATGTAAAAATGCCGTCTTTACATCAAGCTGCTCCAGCTCATAATCTTTACACGCAGTCAATGCAAGTATAACCCGAATAGATGTGTGTCGAACTACCGGAGAAAATACTTCATTGTAATCAATACCTGCCCTTTGTGTGAATCCACGAGCCACCAACCTTGCCTTGTACCTAGGCTTTTGAACACCTTCAATCCCTTCCTTTATCTTGAACAGCCATTTGCAGCTCACCAACTTTTGACCAGCTGGATGATCTACTAATTCCCAGGTCTTGTTCTTCCTCAGAGAATCCATCTCTTCTTCCATAGCAGCTTTCCACTTAGAACTGTCTTCACAAGCAACTGCCTCTTGGTATGTCAATGGTTCATGAGTATCTTCTTCCTCTGCTGCAGCAAACGCGTAAGCAGCCATATTACTTTCATCTTGAAACCTTAAAGGTTTCGTTCTTGTCCTTCGCTCTCTATCCCGAGCCAACTGATAATCTGTGAGATCCGGTGTCTGATCAGTTTCATGATCCCCTGCATCTTCATCATCGCCATCTTCCTGGTCTATCTGATCTTCCTCAGGCGTATGATTATTTAACCTTTGTAGTTCCACCTCAACCTGTAATTCCTCAACAGACTTATCACCTGCACCAGAATCCTTCAACGTGTCTTTGTACATGACACTTTCATTGAAGACCACGTTCCTGCTAGTGACTATTTTAGGTGATTCACCATCAAGCCTATATAGTCTGTACCCCTTCACACCCTCGGGATACCCTAAAAGAACGCATTTTATCGCTCTCGGCTCAAGCTTACCTTGTTTATCGTGTGGATATGCGACACAGCCGAAAATCCTCAACATCCCATAATCACTTGGATGTCCCGACCACATCTCCATAGGTGTCTTTTTCTCAATCGCTCTCGATGGTGACCTATTGATAAGATATGCGGCCGTACATGTCGCTTCTGCCCAGAAGGTCTTGGGCAATCCAGACTGAATTAATAAACAGCGTACCTTATCCATGAGAGTTCTGTTCATACGTTCTGCTACCCCATTCTGTTGCGGCGTCCCGGCAACTGTCAAATGTCTAGCAATCCCACTCTCAATGCATAGCTGCTCAAACTCCCGGTTACAGAACTCAAGACCATTATCCGTCCTCAGCTTCTTAACCGTCCTCCCAGTCTGATTCTCTACTAATTGCTTCCACTCTTTGAACTTTCCAAATGCTTCGTGTTTGAACCTGAGGATATAAACCCATACCCCTCCTAGGATAATATCAACATATAGATAAGGAAATATTCTTACCTCTCAATGGATTCACTCGTGAACGGCCCTATACTTGTCTGAGTGGCTAAAATAGTCTATCATCCTGAACAGTAGTAGTGCCTTCCTACACCGAAACTTACTCGATGTGACTTTCTTGAACAAAATTTCAAAAACACGAGCTTACTAGATTTTCTTGCCAAATAGCCCCTGTTTGTTCTAGAACTGTCAGTTCCCGCCTCGTGATATGTCCCAGTCTTTTGTGCCAAACCATTGGCAAGTCTGTCTTTTTCTCCTTCAACACTAGCCTTAAGCTCACTGCCTTTGCATGGCCATCCAAAAATAGTATAACAATATATCCCTTGTATATTCCAGATAAAAATATCCATGGAACAATTAATCACCTAGCTTTGCTCGACTACATTTTTGGTATATCTTCATTTCAGGTTCCTAGCAGGATTATCAAGTTTCTTTTCAATTTAGGAATATACTTGAGATTGTGTAACACAAAACTTGACCCATTTTTTAGTTGTATCCTCACCTTGCCAATACCTCTGATCTTACACTTCTTGTTGTCACCCAACTGTACACTGCCCCCATCACATTCCAGAAAATCAAAAAAGTATATCTAACCTGGGTGTCATGTGGTATGAACATCCTGAATCTATGATACAATCTAGCAGAGCCTGTGCGGTCATCACCATCATCACCTCTGGACTCGTCATAGTCGAAAACCACTAGAGCTTGGTTGCTCGTCTTTCTTGGCGTAACTTGTTGACTTCTTGCGATTATTCTTCGGACAGTTTCTCTTCAAGTGATCCTCAGATTGGCAAATATAGCACTTGAGTCTTACACCTCAAGACCTCGATCTTGACTTTCCCCTTGACTGACGTGAATCCCTACGATCAGTTCTTTCCCTCACATATAACCCTCACCATCATCCCCCTTCGCCTTAGACCTTTCTTTGATTTCCTTTGAATTTAGTGTGCCCATCACGTCCTCCAAAGTCAGCTTCTGTCCTTAAAAGAAGGTATCCACAAAGTGATCGTTATGATGCTGGTAAGAATGTGAGTAATAGTAATAATAAAGCAAGATCTTCATCCTCGAATTTTACCTCAATATTTGCTAAATCAAGAACGATTTTGTTGAACTCGTCTATATGCTCGGAAATCTTTCGTCCAGTCGACATGTAGAATGTATACAATTTCTTCTTCAGATACAACTTGTTGGCCAATGACTTTGTCATGTACAAAGTCTCGAGCTTTGACCAAACCCTCGTTGCAGTCGTCTCCCTGGTAACCTCTCTCAGAACCTTGTTACCTAAACACAAAATCACAGCACTGTGAGCTTTCTTGTTTAGCTCAGCTTTCGTTTGAGCTTCTATATCCACGGGTAAAACCTCTAGAGCTGCTTCACATCTATGTTGGATTAATAAAGCACACATCATCTTGATCCTCTATAACCCGAAATCACCAGTTCCATCGAAGTTTTTGATGCCAAACTTGGCTCCCGTCATTCTTTTATACCTTTATTGATTTATATAAACCTTGTGATAATTTAATACAACAATGACAACCCAATAATAATAATTATTATACCTGTGCACGTGCTACAGTTAAGATAGCAATGGTTTAATTAATATTAAATGATTTTAGTCTTTCCTTTAAAACCAAATATTAAACCAAACCAACTGGTGTCTTCTTCCTAGTCTAAATATCCGACGAAAAACCCAAAACGACACCAGACTGTAGAAACTATAAAGGGGGGGGGGGGGGGTTGAATAGTTTTACCAGTTAAATTGCGTTTTAAAATTTTGCTTATGAAATAGTTTGATTTGAGATGTATGTCAATCAACCAACAATATGAATCACAACAAAAATATTACACAATCGCAAGTAATAAAGTAAAGAGAAAAGAAAGAACGATCAAACCAAGACACCAAGATTTTATAGTCGGTTCGGCAACAAAGCACCTCTTCGTTCATACTTCACTCCGTGCACTCACACTCGAGTATTTTACTATGTACAAGCTCCCTTTAGGCGGAGAAAAACCGTTTACACGTCGCTTTACTTTCTTTACCGACACTTAAGCTAGATGTCTTGAGTCCTAATCTTATCTAGAACCAATCTAAGACTTCACTAAGTCTCAAACACCTCACAGAATCTACACTCTGGATTGACTCACAATTCTAATCCCACAATATACAATTCTACTTACTTGGATTTCAATTGATCCAATTAATACAACAACACAAAATAAATCTTATGCGTTGTTTGTGATCTTGATGAGAAGCGGGAGAGAAAAGAATCACTTGATAACATTAGTATGTAGAAGAATTTGATTGTTCTTTCTCTTGACTGATAGAAAGTGAGAAGGGAGGAAGAAAAATTAATCACTTGAAAAAAATCATGGTTATGTTAGGATAAGATATGTGTTTTAGAAAGAAGGAAGGAAGAGAGAACTAGATCTGATTTTATGAATTTTTTGGAAAAGTGGAAGTCTGATTTTGAAATGGGTGAACCAAGAGTATTTATAGGGGACAAAAAAGTAGTCGTTGCTGGTGGCGGTCCCGGCGGCCCCTTATATATAAGGGGGCCGCCACTAGACTCCGCTCCCTTTTTTCATCCTTTTGTGGTGAATGTTGTATTGTATGGGAAACTTACATTTTTGGGGCGGAGATTTTGAAATTCAAATTTTATGTTTTTATTAAAACATTTCTTTTTAATTAATAAATTAATTTGTTTTTATATTTAATAAAAATATTTTTGTGGACAGTATAAGATTTAAGAAAAATAATTTTCTTCATCCTAATCATTGTTTAATTGATTTGTTTATCATACTTTATGTGATGAATTTTTAAAAAATAGAATTTTATGTTTAGTAATTTATAAACGTTTTAATTTTTATCGTAAACTGTTTTTCACATTTGTTATTATTCCAAACATTGAGAGGTCATTAATATAAATAACGTTTTTGGACATTATTTGTATTTATTAACATTTCTTCCCCCTTTTTGATGATGACAAAATATAAACTCATTTAGTATAAAATTTAAAGGTTTATAAATTATTAATGAGTTTAATTCTACTTCTCCCCTTTTTTGTCGAATCCAAAAAGGTTGATCGTCGAGTTGAGTAGAGAGAAAGAAGTCGACGGTTAAAGACTCCCCCTTGGTAAGTCCCCTTGTTCGGCGTGGCACCAAGGATCCGATCTTACGATAATTTGTTTTGCTACAAAAACAAGATTAGAGGTACAAGTGAATGCAACATAGATCGACCAATATCTAAGGATTTCAATCACACATTTTGATAGCATAAATAAAAGTCATTGGAAATAATAAATAAACCATATATAGTCACAAGGACAATATATGAGGATACAAGCATACATAATCGTAATTAAGACATAACATATTAAGTCATCTAATGAGAGTAGACTAGTAGATGATTCTTGACTTCAAAAGAAGGTATTTCTAGGCGAGTTGGTAGTGTGGATGAAGGAAAAAAGAGTTGAGGGGCCCAATTAGAGAGGTTTAATTGAGTTAAGGTATCTTTAAGTATTGAATGCCTTTTTTTTGAGTTACCCAAGCAACAATGACAAAAGTCCGAGTAAAAGTTGACTTGGTCAAGGAAAGGAGGGTGAGTGGACGGTGTTAGTATTAAATCAAAGGGGGGGGGGGGAAGGTTTTTCACTATGTGCTAATGTCTTGAACCCTGATAATTACTCTTTGGTCAGGTGAATGAAAGTTAATTCGATTGATGTTGGATATTGATATCAAGAGATTTGAAGGTGTAGAAGTTATGCAAACGGTTTTCTGAAGATTTGGATAGAAGTGTGTGGGTGTAGGAGGGGATGTGTGCATTTGGTGAGTTAGGAGAGGAGTGGCATAGGTGTGTTATTAGGATTTGTGAGATTGAGTTTGGAGTATGTTGTAGAGGTGATTTGGAGTTGAAGGAGGCTGAGTTTATGGTAAGAATAAGTGTGTCTCAAGAATTCAATGATTGATTTGTAAGACTTTTCACCATAGTATCTAGGAGATGACATATTTTGAGGTGATAGAGAGTAGTGGTGAAGAGGGTAATGTTTATATAGGAGAGTACTATGGCAAAGCATGATTTTGCTAGTATTGAGGTGTAAAGAAAAGCTGTTTTTGATCGAATAATGGAAATGATCAGCCTTTTATAAGTGGATGGTTCAAAGGTTTAGGGAAACGAGAAAAGAGCAAAGAATACAGTTTGCTGTAGGCATGGTCTAAATTAGGCGGTTCCCAATATATATCAGGGGGCAGCCCAATCATTTATGGGGCGTTTTCTGGGGTTTTAAAAATTTCAGAAATTCGTTTTTTTGTTGATATTTTTGAAAGGGTTGGAAAGGTTTGGTAGTGATATCTCCTTCATCAAGAATCATACAATCTAATCAATATGACTATATAAAAATTAGCTCATGCGAATAAGATCAAGTAGAATCATTACAAGTAATTCAACTAAGTGTCATATAGCAGGCAGGAGATCATGACATAGTTATATTGTGCACTAACATAGGAAATAGTGGCAAATGTTAAGAGCATAATCATAATACATATGTTAAGTAATAATCAAGACAAATCTCAACTAGTATTTGAATCAACACTTGAGTCTTTATCGGAGGATATGTAGACGATGGATTGAGATTGAGTGGATGACCCATGGTGTCATGGATCCTAATTATGTTTGTATTTGGATTACGGAGATGAGGGTTGGTGTTGATAATGTATTTATATAGACGACTTAAATATGGTATTGGAGTATTAGGTGGATATTTGATTACTTTCGTTCTTTTAATTTGAAGTATGCAAAATTGAATGAGTGCTAGTTAAATTGCAATACATCATGATGCACATGATGATGCAGAAGAACGAAGGGTGAGTTATTGTGTAGTACCAAACAAGAGGTTTTTGTTGAATGATTTCTTTCCAAGATCTTAGTTCAACATGAAGTTTTCTTTGAGAATTTTCGTTTGGAAAGGATGGCTTTGGTCCAGATATTGTTAGGGATTGAATTATTGCTTTTGGAGTTGGGATATTAGTTTTAAAGGGTGGGAAAGAGTTTAGATTCATTCACAAAGAGTCAAGAGATGAGTCTTCGGAGTAAGAACATTGACCTTGAGATGGAAAAATTCCTCAAGAGTGAGGGAGAATGGCTTGTTTTGAATGGCAAAATTGACAACGAATTGACCATTAGAATTATTGGTGAATGTGAGTTAACAATAAAACTCAAGAACAAAACATGGTACAATTTGTTCGTTGATGTCCAACAAACAATCGAAGTTGATTGACCTAAACTTAGCACGGATATGACTCATGTTTTCAAAATTTGGACTAACGACCCTTCCCGCATAAAAATTTCATTTTTCAAGATTTGCCAGTGTGTTTCGTATTGTTATTTGATTAAGGTCATTTGATATTGATGGTATGTAGTTTCTTGTCCTTTGATGATCTAGAGCGGTAGCACGAGGCATAGTCACCTAAAGTAAATTTAGCAAAATCATATGTTAATGACTTATACTTATTTTATATTTTGAGTTTGTGTCTAGTGTGTGCCTATATGCAACAAATGTGGAGCAACGATTAACTTGACCTAAATATAAAATCCTAAGAGTTAATCCAAACGCTCCTTAGTTTGATTTTGCTCAACCAAACAAGTCGAAAAATACATATGAATTATGTATCTCGAAGTTTGTTGATGAGATCATTATGCATGTGTTTGAAAACGTTTTTGGGTTGTATTAACAATGCAAAACAACAATTTTATTGTGTTCCTAACGTGAGTGATTTTGTAAAATGAAATTGGGGTTTTGGTTAAAAAGAAATAATTTTTCGACAAACCCTATCAATGTATGCAAATCCTATATCTACGGGAAGCATTTTAGTTATACATTGTATCCTAGTGGTTTTAATTGAACAAATTTGAAATAAAAATGAAAAATACCCAATTTCAATTTTTGGTGTTCATCATGAACCCTAGACTCAAAATGAAAGAAATGGTTGAAATGACTTACAATTGATGATCTTAGAGATGTTAGGAATGATTATTGATGTTGATTTGATCTTCAATTTAAGTTTTAATGGTCGATTTTGAGTTTTTGGTGGATTTGGAGTTGTGTTCGTCAATGGCCACTGGTAAGGGGGTGTTTGTTTTTATGTTTTGAAAATTTTGGTTTCAGGTGTACATATTTTGTTTTCTCTGATGGCGGTCCCATATCTCCTGGCGGTCCCTTATATATAAGGGGGCCGCCCGCAGGCAGTGATTTATGACTTTGTTTTGACAAAAATTTGACTAGGAGGAGTGACAATTTAACTTGCATTTCGCAATTTAAATGTGTTTAAAGTACTTCGGATGAAGTATTTAAGTTGTCACGACACGGAATGGAACACGGACTAGAATTGAGACAGAAGAAAGAGATGCGTACTTAATATGATTTATGGAATGTGTTCCATCATTCCTAAACCAAGACATCGATAGTTAAACGATTCACGTTTAAGGGGTTTAGTGAGTATGTCGGCAATGTTGTCGACGGACGGTACTTTTTTGATAGATATATGTCCTTTTTAAACATTATCACGGAGGAAGTGGTGACGAATTTCGATGTGTTTGGTACGAGAGTGTTGCACTGGGTTTTTGCTAAGGTCAATCGCGCCTTTATTGTCGCACATGATGGGAACATCGTCGAGTCGTACGTCGTAGTCGATGAGAGCTTGTTTCATCCATAGTGCTTGTTGACATGCCTTTCCGGCGCTTACGTATTCGGCTTCGGTAGTGGATATAGCAAGAGCGGTTTGTTTCTTCGAGAACCAAGATGTCAAACAACATCCCACGAATGTACAAATACCGCTAGTGCTCTTTCGGTCCACATAATCTCCCGCATGATCAGAGTCGGCATATACTACGGTTTCTATGCCGGTCCCCTTAGGATACCATAATCCTAAGTGCGTAGTGCCTTTAATGTATCGGAAGATACGCTTAACCGCTTCAAGGTGAGAGGTTTTGGGAGCCTCTTGGAAGCGGGCACAAAGGCAGACACTAAACATGATATCGGGCCTACTTGCCGTTAGGTATAGTAAACTACCTATCATGCCACGATACTTGGTACTATCTACCGACTCACACTCTTCATCTTTCGTGAGTTTAGTATCGGAGGACATGGGGGTTTTCATTGGTTTAGAATCTTCTAGACCAAATTTCTTAAGCATTTCTTTAATATACTTAGATTGATTAAAGAAAATACCATCTTCCATTTGTTTAATTTGTAATCCAAGGAAGAAGTTAAGTTCACCCATCATGCTCATTTCGAACTCGTCATGCATGATTTTGGCAAAATCATCACACATGTCTTGACAAGTCGAACCAAATATAATGTCGTCGACATATATTTGAACAATGATGAGATTTGAACTTTTCTTCTTAGTAAAAAGAGTGTTATCTACCATTCCCATTTTATATTCATGTTTAATAAGAAAAGCTTTTAATCTATCATACCAAGCTTTGGGTGCTTGTTTAAGACCATATAAAGCTTTCTTTAATTTATAAACATGATTCGGTTTTTCGAAATCAATGAATCCCGGAGGTTGTGCCACGTATACCTCCTCATTGATAAAACCGTTCAGGAACGCACTTTTTACATCCATTTGGAATAATTTAAAATCTAAGGCGCAAGCATAAGCTAATAATATTCTAATCGACTCAAGTCTAGCAACCGGAGCATAAGTTTCATCATAATCGATGCCCTCTTGTTGGTTGTAGCCTTGAGCAACTAATCTAGCCTTATTTCGAGAAACAATACCGTTCTCATCTAACTTATTTCTAAACACCCACTTAGTTCCTATAACTGTCATATTCTTAGGTTGTGGAACTAACTCCCAAACGTCGTTAGCAATGAATTGATTTAATTCTTCTTGCATGGCGACTATCCAACTTTCATCTCCTAAGGCTTCATTTACATTCTTAGGTTCTATGGTAGAAATGAAGCAATAAAAGTTGCTTTGGTTTTGGGCTTGTGATCTAAGGGTTCTTTGGTTAAGGTTTCCTATGACATTTTCTAAGGGATGGTTCCTAGATTCCTTAATATTGACTACTTCATCAATCTCTAGAGTTTCATCCTCAACATTGTTTTCTAGATTTTTCTTTTCGATTTCCCTAATAGCTTCTTCTTCATCTAGGTCATCATCCACCAAGGGTGATGTCTTAGCAGGTGGAGGAGTTTCATCGAATGTCACGTTGAGTGATTCTTCGATTTTCCTAGTGTGTTTATTAAGAATGATATAGGCTTTACTATTTTGCTTTATTATTAATTATTGAACAAATACAGCAGTGAGACCAGTCTCGCATCCTTATTACTTCTAATAGGAACAATCATAACCATCAAGTCTAAACTTTCGATGTGTGCCATCTAAGTACAAGCAATTGTCTCCCTAATCAACATACCAGTCTCTCCAGGCTTCCTATACTTCTAGGTTCTACATAGGTATAACTGAAGCACTCAAAAGGAGCTTAGTTATATGGGCAATGTGATCTCAGGGTTCCTTTAGTTGAGTCCCCCAAAGTCTAGAAACTACAGTCTGAGGTTAAAAGGATATTATTACTTGGTAATCACAGGATACGACGCAACTGTGATAAACTTTGTTGAAGTGAAAACAAGCCAGAGGGGGTTTGTTAGTGCAACCCGAGATACCTTAATGGAAGTGGGACAACATCACGATGGATTTTGTTATGAAGCTTCCTAAGTCATCACAAGGTTATGACACTATTTGGGTGATCATTTACCGACTTACAAAGTCTGCCATTTTTATGCCAATGAGGAAAACTGATCCTATGGATAAACTGGCAATAATGTACCTAAAGGAGGTAGTTACGAAGCATGGAATACCTGTTTCAATTATCTGTGATCGTGACCCTCGGTTCGCATCAAATTTCTGGAGGTTACTTCAGAAGGATTTAGGTACAAGTTTGGATATGAGTAATGCATATCATCCGCAAACCGACGGACAAAGCGAGAGAACCATCCAAACTCTTGAGGATATGCTATGTGCTTGCGTAATCGAATTTGGAAATGGTTAGGTTAAACATTTGCCATTAGTCGAGTTTTCATACAATAACAGTTATCATGCTAGCATTAAGGCTGCATCATTTGAAGCACTTTATGGTCAAAAGTGTCGTTCACCTATGTGTTGGGCCGAGGTTGGACAAGTTCAACTCACTGGTCCAGAATTAGTGCAAGAAACAACGGAGAGGATCATCCAGATTAAACAAAGGATTCAAAGGAAATCCAAACCGCTCGAGATCGACAAAAGACACGCCGATCTAATGCATAAACCGATGGAGTACAAGTTGGAGATAAAGTTATGCTTAAGGTTTCGCCTTGGAAAGGGGTCGTATGTTTTGGCAAACAGGGGAAGTTAAACCCCAGATATGTCAGACCTTTCAAAGTGTTGAAAAAGGTTGGAGCCGTTGCTTACAAGCTTAAGCTTCCTCAAGAGCTGAGCAGGGTCTACAATACGTTTCATGTACCCAACTTGAAGAAATGTTATTCTGACGATCCATTAGTCGTTTCGTTGGAAGGACTCCAAGTGGATGACAAGCTTCATTTTGCTGAAGAGCCTGTAGAAATCATGGATGGCGAAGTCAAACAATTGAGGTGAATCCGTGTCCTAATTGTCAAGGTTCGATGGAACTCTAGGCCGGGCCCTGAGTTTATGTGGGAACGTGAAGATCAATTCAGGAAGAAATATCCACACCTCTTCACCAAGACCGCACCATCATCAAGTGTCGTGTCATAAGCCTTGAGGACAAGGCTCACTTAACGGGGGAAGACTATAACACCTCGTGTTTTAGGTCATTGTACGACATTATGTAATCCACTATTTATTTTTAGGGTTTTACGCGTTTGCTTTAAATCGTAACCGTTAAGTGAAATCGCGTAAACTAAAAATGATCATTCAATGTAAACGGGCATTAAACGATTAAATGTTTACATCAAGAAAGTGTTATATGATTATTTAGAGGATAATTATTAACATTGCACATTTTATTTTTATTGGTTACGTTAAGTGGTTACGTTTCACGATAAAGTATGTTTAGGCCTTCCCGGAAACACGTTAACTTATCTACGCTTCATCAAATACCCAAAATTTGCACCCAATACTTAAAGTTTATTTAAAACTTCAAGTATTTATCACTTTATACATATTCCTCATGAAATAATTCAAATCAAACTCTACCATGTGCAAGTTATACATTTTATTAAATCTATACTACATTATACTTCAAATAATACATTTATACACCAAATAAAGATCAAAGATATTTTCAAACCCCCCTCCTAGCATATGAACGTGTATATGTATGTATACTAAGCCTAGATAAGACCAAGAAGCTTCACAAATATCTTCATACATGCATCTTGCATCCACTTGAACCATGACTAGCCAAGTCTTATCCAAGATAAGCTCCAACCTTCCTCCTAAGTCTTCTAATCCTTGCCACCTTGCATGGCTTCAACTAGACACCATAATATCTCATAATATCTACCAAGTAGTATAAATAGGCATGCAAGGGTCATAGAAAACTCACACAAGACACTTCTTTACAAGAAAATCACAAAAACACTCCCTTTGTCACTCTAATAGCCCACGGATCAAAAACCTTAACTTACACAGTCTATAGCTTGATTTTATTTCACCATATTAGTGTTTATACATCATACTTAAGGTATTCTAAGAAGAATTGAAGGGTTGGTTAAGCTTTGAAAGGGTTTTAGCAAGATATTGCAAGATTAGGGTTTTGGTTGGAAATTAGGGTTTTCAAGGGATAAAAGCTAGGGTTCTTTGCTAAACAAGGGTTTAGATTTGGTTGTTCTTCATCCTCCTACACATCAAGGTTATCTAAGAACCCTACTTCATTTACTTTCTTTGATTTATGCATATATTATGTTTATATAGTTAAATCACCATTTAGGATACTTTTGAATATGTGAAAGAGATTTTTACATATGATTAATGTTTTGTAAACTTATTTACATGTTATATGGATGCTAATATGATGTTAAAAGGTATGTATAAGTTTTTTAACATGTTGGTTAAGTATTAACATGTATAAGTACAAATTAGGGTTTTAATGTTAACTTAATAAGTTACAAGTGAAAATGGTGTAAATAACATGTTAATCTTGTTACCTTGGACTCTCTTGGACAAAACATGATCTAATGGACTTTATATATGTAGGACATAAGATATAAATGTTGTAAAGTAGTTGTAACAAGGTGTTGAAGCATAATGGTATAAAAAACAAGCTTAAAACATGTTTTAATAACAAACTTCAAACTTGCTATTTTGGTTCGAATTTGGTAACAGCCATATTAGGTTTTATAAAGATAGTACATCTCATAAGGATTCCAAAATGATAAGAAGATACGCTAGTTACGAGTTTACAACGCTAAATACTTTATAAAACAAATTTTATAAAAAGTTACTATTCATGGCAGAAACCTATAGTTTGTAAACATCAATGATATGATAAAACTTTCAATTACGAGAACGTGTTCGAAAGACTCGCTAAAAACAGAGCTATAACGAATAAGATACGACATTTACGGGTTTTGCATTAATAAGTTATAATCTGTAATGAACAGTAAAAACACTATTCACAACAGAATCTTGGAAACTTAAAAATGCAATATTATGATCACTCGTCTTAATACTAAAGCGTGGTCATAAGAAACGCGAGAAACAGACTTAAAACGACAAAGTTATGCCATTTTTTACTAAAGGCGTAATTATAAACGTTTTTTACTTTATAAATACGATTTCACTTAAACGATTAGATGGTGATATAGCTATATAGATATATATATATGTTATTAGTTATCAAGGTGCTATATTACTAGGGAATTTCATAATGAGGCCTCTTCAGATGGCGTATTAACGAGCTCTTGGATTTACGATTTAAAGTGTCCTAGCTCCTCGTACGTCATGTCATGACCTCTTAAATTATGATAGCCCGAACGATAGTACGATGATAACTATATAGGATTATATATGGTAGTTGTTAGACAACGTACTTGAATACTGATTCGACCTATAATATCTAGGTTGCATTCGGGCGTTAGCGTGACGCGTTTTTACTTGGGATATTTTATTATCAATTTACTCACTCAAGGTGAGTTCATAGCCCCATGTTTTACAATTATTGATTTACAAGTTTTTGGGGTGAGAAACATATGCATGTTTTATAAATTGGACGCAAGTGTACATTTTATCATGATTACGTTTTGCCTAAGTAGCGATAACCCACTATGCCCATGAATCATGAACTGTCAATTACTGGAATGTGAGCGCGAATGATTATAGATAGATCTATTTAGGATTGACCTCCCCGTTCGGGTGACTAGCTATCACTGGAAACGAACGTATATCATGTCGGATTTTAGATGTTACGGGTTGAACATCATCACGGGCAATGTAGGCAATATTTATATATTGTATTCATTTATGTCGAGCTTCGGTGTCATGAGCTTAGGAAAACGTAATTACATTTTGTATATCTGTTATGGGCTGGAAATCTTTGTAATAATAACAAGTAAACAAGTGAAGCTTCGAGCTTTTGTAAACATTTTGTTAAATCCAATGTATCAGTTTTAAAACGACTTTTAATTGTCGTTCAATATATATCTTGTGCTAGTGATCTGAGAAGTAACACGCCCCGGACTCTTATTCCGCTGCGACCCAATTTGGGGGTGTTACACTTGAACCGAGGTTAAATTTATTATTTTATTTATATTTTGGTTATCTAATCTATGTTAATTCTAATCTAAGTCAAACCTATGTTAAACCTATGTTAGCTCTAATCCTAATTCTAACAGGTAAAAGGGGGGGTTTCAGCCTGAGAGACTGGCACAGGTTGGTCGATGACTATAATCAATTCAAGGCACTTTTACCCATGCAATCTAATTAACAAAAGATAAATGAGAGGACGAGCCTAATGATAGAAAACTGTATTAACCATTATGAATCTGATTAGAACGTTGGTGTGTTTATTTAGTGCAATGATTTCTTCTCTCAATATGGCATATCATTCTTAAGACTTAGGCGGGACTTCTTCCTAAGACCTAGACACATTAATTCTGTCACAATTAAAGCACCAACATAAAGCATCCTTATTTTCTGATTATAATCTATCTTAGATATCAAAGCAATGGTGATCTTGTTAAACCCTAGCTCATAGAAACATTACCCACTTATCGCTTAATGGCAATTTATACACTAGTAGTCATCATGGCCAACTATCCAATGAAACCAGAACGTTATTTGTTGAATTATCTAGGTTCACCTTCTAGTCAACACGATCAATACACCATTGGCAATATCCAATTAACTAGTTAAGCCTGAAGCGTATCCTTGACGTAGATTTAAAAGAACAATATTTGTGATCCTATGATTCTAGATGTATAAATTACTATATAGAGAGCTATCCCATACTCTAGATTACTTGGTCCATATCACTAGATCCAGTTGAATGATAGGTCGCATACAAAAACACGTAAACAAGTATCATGTGATAAACATAAACAAGCATTTAACGATAAATCAATAAATCGAGATAAACAAATACCAAACATTCAGATCTTCATAATAATGGCTAATACCCGAAGGTATTAGCGTTCAAACGTCATAATAGATACAAGGGCAATTATTTAGCAAAGGTAAACTAACCGAGTTAACGAACGATACCAAAAACTGAACGATTACTAAAGTATATGGAATTACATGATGTCTCCTATGGAATTGATAGCGTTGCTCGACCTCCTCTGCTCTTTTTCTCCTCTGAAAATCGACTTATGTGGTTTAGGTATCGAGAATATGATTTAGCACACTTAAAACTC
>BQNB010079461.1:0-30235 GCA_026074375.1 Tanacetum coccineum | reverse complement strand
AGGAGATGGAAGCTCAACGAACTACAAGATTCTGAGTGAGATGTTATATGATTTTGATAGACAAGATATAATGGAGTTATATATGTTGGTCAAAGAAAGGTATAGTTCCTCAAAACCAAAAGGATATGATTTAATGCTGTGGGGAGACTTGCATACACTTTTTGAACCTGATGAGGAGAGTGAAATATGGATGCATCAGAATGAGTATAATTTGATAAGTTAGAATTTATGTGATTTCTGTGGAGTTCATATTTTGCTGATGCAAAATGGGATTGCTATACATATGCTTACAGAAAAGAAGTATCCTCTAAGTTAAGAAATGTTATCAAAGATGCTGAGTAAGAGATTGGAGGTTGATCATAAGAGTACACAAACATATGAACTACTAAAGTTCATCAGATCACAAGTGCAGAAGTAGAAGAGTGTTTGAAAGAATCATCATCAAAAGACAAGAAGATTTAATCCAGAAGAAACTTAGGATTTGAAGATAAATAACAAGTTTAGGGGAGGATTGTTAGGAATAAATATTCATCAAGAGTTAATACTGCCAATGTATAACTAACAGTACTAATGAAGTTAGTACTGCCAGTACTAACTTAGTACTGTCAGTGTTAGTTAATACTACTAAAAGAAAAGTTAATACTGCTGATGGTTAATGCTGCTGACTTAGAGATAAGGATGCAATGAGATAAATATGGAATGTATATCTTTTATATTAGGAAGATTTGTATATGATTAAAATTGTAATTGATCCTAAAAGTTCGATAGTTATCTTGTAAAGGACTCCTTGTGGTGTATAAAAGGAGATCCTAGGTTAAGGTTTTAGATACGCTTGAGAGATAGAGATACATCTTAGAGAAAGAACGTATAGCTTCAAGGTTGTAACCCTACTACTACAAGAGTACTCGTATTATTGATCAAATAATATTAAAGCGTTTTGTTATTTATTCATTGTTCATTGTTGGTACTGTTTCATTGATAAATACCTCTAGAGTATTGAAGTGTAGATTCCGCATACACTTTGATATACAAACAAAGTCTCAACCATTGTTATTTTGGATTCATCCAAGGTAACAAACACTTTACAAGGTAAAGAATCGATCAAGGCTTGGGATCAACAACATTAAATTCAAATCACCCAAAACAGAGTTTCATTCAACAATCAAGAAACTCATACAATAGCAAATGCAAGTAATACATGCATACAACATAAGATAAAACTAGAACTAATATAAGATAATTAATCCATAAGCCACACTACATACTTCATGAGATAAAGAGAGACAATACTACATAAGTCCTAAATGATTCATGATTCATTTTAATTGACTTTTGAGCAAAAAGGTTTGGGGTGACACGTTTATGAAAACTTTTTGAAGCCATTTCAAGGTGGAGGTGGAAAGTGTGAGGTGATTGCGGTAGTGAGAAGATACTCAAGATGAGCAAACATGATGTTCATCTCATCTCTTAAGGTTAAGAAAAGAGTTCGGTTGTGAAAGCAACATATGCAATTTGACCCATGGTAGTCATGGTAGTTGTAGTAAAGAGGGTGGCCCATGATAGGTGGTTGAGGTTGTGGTGGAGATGGTGGTGATGGAGTGTCATGAATTTGATCAAGAGGAGTGATTGGTGACAAAGAGAGTGTGATATCCAAAGAAGGATGACTTTGAAGTGGTTGAGGGTTTAGAGGTCTAGGAGGAACATCCAAAATGTTGTCAAGCAAATGGTTTAAAAGATGAGGAGAATTTGGTTCATTTGAGGATGGTGGTGAAATTTAAAGTTTTGATTGAAAAGAAAAAGATGTGTTCTCTTGGCTTGATGAGGTTTGATTGGTGGATGTGGTTTTTGATGGTGCATTTGGAGGAGTTGGAGATGAAGAAGTTGTTGTGGGAGAAGGTGTGGTGGTGACATCTTCATCACTAGAGATGTTAACAAAGAGTTGTCTAGGAGGGATTATGGTTAGTTTGATTTTCTTGGAGGGGTTAGAGGAAGAAGCTTTGGTGGAATTCATGGTAGAATGGTTTGAGGAAGATAAAGATGGTAAGAAGAATAAGAAGGACGGTTTATTAAGTAGAAAAGCGTGAGAATTAAGGAAACAAATTCCAAAAGTTGTTTAGCAAAATGCAGGAAGTTTAGCTGGGTCTAAGAGAAAATAGTCAACTGCACAGAAAATCAAGTAGTCACAGTAACATTTCCGTGACTTCTGATGGTGGTCCCATATATACATGGTGGTCCCAGATATATAAGGGGGCCGCCCCATGTTTATGGGGGCCGTTCTCTAGAGACAAGGAAATTTTCTAGTTTTTCCTGATTTTCTGCAAATCCTGTAAAAAATTTCTATTTTCCCCTTTTGCAATCAATTCTATTTTATCATGAATCATCTAATGCTTAACAATTAAATTCATAAAACTAACCATTCAAAATTCAATTAAAGGAACACATATATGCATATTGACTAATAGATAAGCATGCATATCATCAGAAAGGTAATTATAGTGTATCGAGTAACAAGCAAACAAGTGTTTAGGATGATAAAATCAAAATCATCCAAGGCAAGTTATGTTGCCCGTGCTACATACTAAGTTACCACTAAATAATATAAGTTTAAGTACTTAAGCATCATAAAGTAATAAGTAATATAATTAATAATGTCACAAGGCACATTTCCATATTTCTCACTTCCTCATATTTCTCCACAAGTTTCTAAGACCTTTCCCGATTGACCTTAGTCCACCACGATGCTCATCTCGAATTTGAACTTGACGGTTGACGATTTTGGTTTGACGGGTGTAAAAAGGTTCCAAGTGAGTTTCAATATTAGATGGGTTTTGAAAAACTTGAGGAACTTCATTTGTTAACGAGTTGACATAACGAATGGGGGAAGGAGTGCTTGCACGCGAGGTCCCCTCGCCATTCCATCATCATCATCGTTAAGATGAGAGAAGGATGGTTGGTCAAAGGCGGAAGAAGAAGAAGTGGAGTGACGACCTCTTCTCGTGCCACGATCCTTTCTAGTTTTTCGCTCTTGTTGAGCGGCATAAGGATTCATGACACGATCGTACAAGACATATGACTCATTGTACAAT
The DNA here is from genome assembly GCA_026074375.1 of Tanacetum coccineum. Taxonomy (NCBI): domain Eukaryota; kingdom Viridiplantae; phylum Streptophyta; class Magnoliopsida; order Asterales; family Asteraceae; genus Tanacetum; species Tanacetum coccineum. Next base: position 27,149 of record BQNB010079461.1, on the reverse strand, counting down.
TCATGATTTTCATTCATGATGAGTTTAAACAAACGGGTCAACAACATACCATAGGGTAAAATCAACGCTTTTGTTAGTGACCCACTTATTGTTTTGCCATATAATAGGCTCGTTGAACTTTTAGGAGTGTACAACACAATAAGAGTTGTACAAAGACACGCACGGGAACATGTTACCGATTACCCCACAGACAGGAAACGTTTCCCAGATAATTCTTCCAAAGGAGCTTCAAGGTTGGCACAATTTCACGGGAGAACTTTGATATTCAAGATACATCAATTTCTTCCTCATGACGGATGCGACGGACATGACCTTCTCGATCAATTCGAATAGACGAAGTGATGTCATCGGGAGAAGGAGGGTTGGTTTATATGGACCATCTATAGGGACACCATATGCCAACTCGTCAAGTGACCATTTTTCAATAAAGACACAGGCACCCTCACAAGGTATGTCAAGAATTTGAGCAAAATTCTGCTAAGAGAGGTAAGAAAGAATTGATTTTGAATCACAAATTCGATGAACATTTGACCTTCGTCGAAATAGTTTAATTGATATTGACTATAAAACTCAAGTATGAAACGAGGACAAATTTGGTCATTGATTTCAAGGAGACACTCAAACTCGATAAAGCTGAACAAAGACCGAACATAGTATAGATCCGCAAAGTTTTCAAAAAGCACCCGACCCTCATGAATGCAACGACTCTCAAGGTTTCTTAGTTTTTCCTTTATAGGTGTACGGTATTCATGTGATATTATTGGAATATAGTCTCTTGTATTTTTGTGATCTTCGGATGACTTTCGAGGCATGATTTCCTAGAAAAAGAATAAAATCACATTTTATTACCGTTTACTTGTAATTTGTTATGCACATTGTGCTAGTGTGTGCCCTTAATATAGCAATTGTGGAGTAAGATTACTCGACCTAAAAATATTAAAATCATTAAGAGTTTTATTCCAAACCCTCCTTAGTTTGATTTTGCTCACATCATACATGTCGAAAAATGCATATTAATTATGTATTTCGAATTTTGCTAATTCATGAGATTATTATGACAGTGTGTTGAAAAACTTTTGGAGTTGTATTAACAATGCATAACAATAATTTTATTATGTTCCTAACGTGAGTGATTTGAAAATAAAAATTGGGATTTGTCCGAAATCGTTTTTTCAACAACTTACAAATGTATGAATATCCTAGGTCTACGGGAAGCATATTAGTTAATTCCATTGTTCCTTGTAGGTCTTAATTGTACAAATTTGAAGGAAAAATAAAAAATCCCCAATTTTAATTTTTTTGTGTTCATCAAGAACCCTAGAATCAAATTGAAAGAAAATAGATGAAATGACTTACAATTAATGATCTTTAAGATGTTGTGAATAATTGTAGGTGTTGATTTTATCTTCAATTAGTGTTTTAATGGGTGTGATTTTGAGTTTTTTGGGTGGTTGGAGACGTGTTAGACGCTGTCAGATATGAAAAAGGGTGTTTGTTTTTGTGTTTTTTTTTGTATTTTTTTTTAGTTAAGTGTTCAATTTTAGTGTCTGCTGATGGCGATCCCATATAGCCTGGCGGTCCTAAATATATTGGGGGTCGCCTAGGGTATGGGGCCCGCCCTCAGCGAGGGGTTTTGGACTTAGTTTTTGACGAAAATTTTACGAAGATGAGTGATATTTTAAGTTGCATTTCGCGAATTAAAAATGCTTAAAGTACTTCGGATGCAATATTTAAGTTGTCATGACACGGAATGGAACACGGACTAGAATTGAGACAGAAGAAATTGAGTAGCTGACTAAATGTGATTGATGGAATGTGTTCATAATTCCCTATAAACAAGAAGTTAGATGTTATTCGATTAAAATTTGAAGGGGTTAAGTAAGAATGTCGGCAATGTTGTCGATGGACATCACTTTTTCGATTAAGATATGTCCTTTCTGGACATTATCACGAAGAAAGTGGTGACGAATTTCGATGTGTTTGGTTCGAGAATGTTGCACCGGGTTTTTGCTAAGGTCAATCGCGCCTTTATTGTCGCACATGATCGGGACGTCGTCGAGTCGAACGTCATAGTCGATAAGAGCTTGTTTCATCCATAGTGCTTGTTGACATGCCTTTCCGGCGCTTACGTATTCGGCTTCGGTAGTGGATATAGCAAGAGCGGTTTGTTTCTTTGAGAACCAAGATGTCAAACAACATCCCACGAACGTACAAATACTGCTAGTGCTCTTTCGGTCCACATAATCTCCCGCATGATCAGAGTCGGCATATACTACTATTTCTATGACGGTCCCTTAGGTTTCAATTAATACTAGTGCATGTGATTTAATGTATCGGAAAGATACGTTTTACCGCTTCAAGGTGAGATGTTTTGGGAGCCTCTTGGATGCAGGCACAAAGCAGACACTAAACATGTATCCAGGCCTACTTGCCGTTTGGTTTAATCAACTAACTATTTTTTTTTTTTTATCTTTTTTTTTTTTTTATAATTCCTCGATACTTGGTAATATCTACCGATCACACTCTTCGTTCCTCTTCGTGGAGTTTGGTCCGGCAGGACATGGGGGTTTTCTTAGTTTAGTTCTTCTAAGCCAAAAATTTCTTAAGATTTCGTTAATATATTTAGATTGTTAAGAAAATTACATCTTTCATTTGTATTATTTGTAAGTCTAAGAAGGAAGTTAAGTTCGCCCATCAAGCTCTCTCGTACTCTCATGCATGATTTTGGCAAATTCATCACACATGTCGTGACATGTAAACAGAATATATTGTCACTTGATTATATTTGAAAGGATGATGAGTTTGAACTTTTCTTCTTAGTATAATAGAGTGTTATACTACATTCTTATTTTATATTCATGTTTAATAAGGAAAGCTTTTAATCTATCATACCGAGCTTTGGGTGCTTGTTTAAGACAATATAAGCTTTCTTTAGTTTATAAACATGATCCGATTTTTCAAAGTTAATGAATCCTGGAGGTTGTGCCACGTATACCTCCTCATTGATAAAACCGTTCAGGAATGCACTTTTTACATCCATTTGGAATAGTTTAAAGTCTAAAGCACAAGCATAAGCTAATTGTATCCTAATTGACTCTATTCTAGCAACTGGGGGCTTAATTTTCATTCATAATCGATGCCTCTTATTGATTATTGCCTTGAGCAACTTACCTAGCCTTTATTTCGAGAATACAATACCCTGTTCTCGTCTAACTTATTTCTAAATACAACATTTAGTTCCTATATTTCATTATTTCCTAGGTTGTGGAACTTTACTCCCAACATCGTTAGCAATGATTGATTTAATTCTTCTTGCATAGGACCTAATCCAACTATCATCCGTTAAGGCTTCATTCCATTCGTAGGTTTGATTTATTGTTGCTATAAAAACAATAAGAAATTACTTTGGTTTTAGGCTTGTGGCCTAAGGGTTCTTTGGTTAAGATTTCCTATGATATTTTCTAATGGATGGTTCCTAGATTCCTTAATATTGACTATTTCGTCAATCTCTAAAGTTTCATCCTCAATGTCATTTTCTAGGTTTTTCTTTTTGGTAACCTTAATTGCTTCTTCTTCATCTAAATCATCATCCACCAAGGGTGATGTTTAGAGGGTGGAGGAGTTTCATCGAATGTCACGTTGAGTGACTTCTTCGACTTTTCCTAGTTATGTTTGTTAGGATTGATTGTAGGCTTTACTATTTTATGAGTAACCTAATAGCTACCTTCGTGTGACCTTTGGGTCAAACTTTGTAAGGTAGTCTTTTGTGTTTAAAATAATACATCTTGCATTCCAAACACTCTAGAAAGTAATTAGGAGGAGGTTTCTACCTCTTAGAGTTCGTAGGGGGGTTTTGGGTTTTTTTTTCCTAAATGGCTCTAATTAGGATTCGGTGGAGAATGTGTGTGAAGTTCTTGCGTTACACCAAAACTTTTGTGGTAACGATTGCTCATTCAACATAGTCCTACTCATTTCTTGAAGTGTCTTATTTTTCCTTTCAACCACGCCATTTGATTGAGGAGTGCGTGGAGCTGAGAAGTTATGTGTAATACCATTGGCATTACAAAACTCTCCAAATTGCACCTCATTATCAAATTCCCTACCGTGGTCGGTTCTTATTGACACTATTGTACATCCTAATTGGTTTTGAATTTTCTTACTAAATATTTCGAATTGATCGAAAGCTTCGGTTTTATCCTTAAGGAATCTAGTCCAAGTATACCTAGAGTAGTCATCTACTATGACTAAGGTGTAGCGGTTTCCTTTGTAACTCCGTACGGCGGATGGACCGAAGAGATCCATATGAAGGAGTTCTAAGCATCTAGTCGTTGAGGATATATTCTGAGCTTATGACTAAGCATTAGCGTGCTTTCCAATTTGCCGGGCATAAAAGATGTGTTGATCAACAATTAAGCTTAGGTAAGTTTTATAACTATATTTCCTTAGATGCTAACGATCTGATTGGATGACATATTTGCGTGACCTAATCTCCTATGCCACAACGTGGAGTTTTCATCAATCGTTGCTAGACAAATTTTGTCTTTAGGCTTATTTCCTAATTTCATCACATATAAGCCTTTCTTCCTAATACCTCTACCTATGACCTTACCATCCTTAGTAATTTCACTATCATGTTCAGAGAAAGTTACTCTACACTTATTATCACATATTTGTCCTATACTTAACAATTATAATCTTATAGATATCTATATGCTTAAATTATCTTTTTGAGAGAGTCATTCGAAATCGTACCTCTTGCTAGTGAGTTACCGCGAATTACTACAAAAATAACATGCCTCCATTGTATGCCTTGTAGTTTGAGAGAGCTTTCGGTACCCAATCATATGTTTGGGGCATCCGCTATCTTTATCCAATCATCGGGTTCCATTCGACTCAAGGCATAATTATTTATATAAGGCTAACACCTCAAACATTTGGTCCCAATATCTCATGCGGTCCAAAGTTGTTAGTGCTAACATCCTCCTTGCATTGATGCATGGTTAAGGAGGGTGGAAATGGAAGACACATTTCCATGGCATGTAACTTTGACGTGGAGATATTCCAAGTTACAGGAAATTCCACGAGGTTGTTTTTTGTCGACCAATGTTTCTTTTTGGTTGCGGTGTTTTTAGGACGTTGTTAATTATTTATAAAAACTATTCTAGGTGGTGGGAGTTTTTTTATCTAAATTTGGTTTTGAAAATCACAACTTCGGGTTTTGATCAATGGCTTATTGAATTGCTTAACTTCATTGTCACTAGCAACGAGGAACTCTTACATCTGTTGACTATGATGAGTTTTTTAGTCTAGGGACCAAATAAGATTTTTGAAAAGACACATTTTTCTCAGATCCGGTGTACAACTGGTGGGCGGGACCATATTTGTTGTGGGGGGCCGCTGAACACTTTGGGGGCTGCCATTGTTATAGGGTCCTCCATCAGAAGAGCTTTTCTGAGCTTTCACAATCTTATTTCTTTAGTTCACTAGATGATGCTTCATAATGATTAAAATCCACAAACTCAATTTTTCACCGGAGGGTTTTTGATTACTTAACATTTCATTTAGACATTGTGTGCTCTTTTCAAATTTATTTAATCTAGTGACTTCCTCTTTGAGTTTTTCATTCTTAATTTTAAGCATATGACACTTTACACATTCGAGATCAACTCCTTGTTTTTCTCGAGTGTGACACTTTTTCCTTTTAGATACCACCTATGTTCTTTTTCTAACATTTATTTCTGTGGCTTTTAATCTTTTGTTTTTAGAGATTATCTTTAAATCTCATTTGGCACTGTTTATCTATTTTTTAATCTAGCACTAAGTCATCTTTTGACGAATTCGCATCACTAAAGTAGGAGGATTTGGATAATACCTAACTGTTGCTTGAGCTTTCGTGACATGTTTCGTTATTGACTTTCTCATTATCTTCTTCACCGCTAATACTCCAAGAACCTCCGACAAATGCTCTTTAGTTCTTGTCTTTCGGTGGTTTTGAACATTCTCTAATAAGATGATTCGGGTCGCCGCATCTAAAGCATTTTCTATCACTTTTACCGTTTTTGCCGTCTCGGCTTCTTTGAAACGTCTTTTTGTCGTTCCGAGGTTGTCTCACGAATCTACATCTTCTCTTGAAGAACTTCTCGAAGTCTCTTACCGCCATGGCGTATTCTTCGACTTTCACTTCCGGAAGTCGAAACATATCTTCTATCACTTGATTTTTCTTATCCTTTAAAGCAAGAGATTTCCTTTCAACTTTTGCTTTGACTATTTCAGAATCTTTCTTGATGATCATTTCGTGAACTTTGAGGTTCCCGATAAGTTCATCAAGAGATAGTGATGTTAAGTCTTTTATTACTATTAATTGGTCGTGACCTTTGCTCTACGATGGTAGGAGCCACCTATGTATCTTTTCTAACATATTCTTGCTGATCAACCTTCATCAAGTGCTTTTTGACTAGTAATAATATTATTAATTCTACAGCTAAAGCATTATCTCATTGATTTGTCTTGGAAATGACGAATTGCTTCATATTGTTGATCCAAAAGGTTCTAATTTTATTATCTTTGACTTGACTATTTCCTTGGGTGGGTAATTATAATGTTTTCCAAATTTCTTTGTGCCATATTCACATGAAAATCTTTAATACTCTTTTTTGGCATAGCTTTATAATTAGCCATTTTAGCTTCGTTATTTTTTTGCAAGTTTCTTTTTAAGATCATCACTTTATTTTTTCAAATGGATAACCTTAATCTAATTGGTTTCCGTATTTCGTTCATAGGTTGAAAATCACCGTTGGTTAATAAAACATGCCAATGATCTGGATCTTTTGTTTTATCCATATGTCCTCGAAAAAATTTTCCAATAATAAATCTATCACTTTTAAAATGTGGTGGTTCTTTGCCATAGATGCCCTTATAATATTTGTCGGAATCCATAGATCGATCCAAGATTTAAAATACAGTATATTTTAAAAATCTTGAGTGACCTTGGCTTCTGATACCAATTGTGGAAACTAGAATGAGGGTTGAATAGTTTACAAGTTTGTTTTTGTTTAAAACTTTGCTTTCAAAATGCTTAGATTCGAGTAGTATGTTTAACCAACCAACAATATGAATCAACCAAGTATATATATAAACTATAGTATAATATCAATCGCAACATATAAAGAGATGAGAGAAGGACAACATCAAACCAAGACACCAAGATTTATAGTGGTTCGGCTACGAAGCTTATTCTTAGCATTCTCCACTCCCCCGAGTTTCTCTCGAGATTTCAACTTTGTCAACAAGCCCCCTATTGGCGGAGAAAAAAACCGTTTACACGTCGCTTACGTTATTTTACGACATAAGCTAAATGTCGTTCTAATATTAGCTAGTACATCTACCTCTTCACAATCACTACACGATCACTGATTACACTATCGGATTTATCACAAAATCCGTCATTACACAAATACAAAAGATTAATTACAATTAGAGATTTGTATACTAGAAGAAAGAGGAGAGATCACTATATCAACACTTTGTTTCTTGGAGAATTACGATGTGTTCTATCTTGCACTTGAATGAGAGGGAGATGTTGAAGAAGAAGAGAGTAGATAACTTAAATTAGTTCAAGAGATGTAGTGATCTTGCATATTAGTGAGGCGAAAGAGTTTTTAGTGTGTGAAAGAAATGTGAGAAAATCTCGTGCAAAGAGGAGGGGTCTGATTTTCTGCAAGGAATGGAGCAGTATTTATAGGCAAGAAAATTTAACGGTCACTAGCGGCGGTCCCGACGATCTTAGATATATCTGGGGGCCTCCAGGCATATAAGGGGGCCGCCTAGTAGACTACGCTTCCTTTTTTGTCTTTTTGTGGAGAAGGTTGTATTTGGTATAGAAGCTTCCGTTTTGGGGTGAAAATTTGAATTTCAAATTTTAAGTTTTTAATAAAACTTTTCTTTTTATGTGAAATAAAATCTTTGTACTAAATTAATTTTGTGAATTCTTTTGTAAAAATGTAATGGATAAAATAAAACATATTTTCTTGATCATAATCATGCTTAATGATTTGCTTGTTAATACCTTAAGTGATTACTAATCTTAGAAATTGAATTTTACGATTAATAATTTGTAAACGTTTAATTTTATCGTAAACGTTTTTACATTTTGTTATTATCAAAACGTTGAGAGATCAAAAAAATTAATAAGTTTTTTGCATTATTTGTATTTTCAATGGTGACATTCACAAGTTTTTACACCCTGATGCAAATCCCATATCTAGAAACACAGCTAAGAAGGAAGTGTTGAGAATATATGAAAGAGAAAAACTGAAGGTTAAAAAGGAGTTAGAGAAGATAAAAGGTAGAAATTTGTATAAATCTGATTTTTGGACATCTATTACTAGTGATCGTTACATGACTTTAACGCCCATTTATAGACGAACGTTGGGTTTTAAAAAAAAAGTGTTGAATTTTAGAGTGATTCCTCCTCCTCACACGGGATCTCTTTTGGCAGAATATGTGACTACTTGTTTGAGAGAATGGGGAATTGAAAATAAAGTGTTTACCATCACATTAGATAACACAACGAATAATAATGGTTTAGTAGAGTGTTTGAAAGATCAATTAAGTTATGATGCGTTAGTTTATAATGGGGAATTTATTCATGTTCGTTGTTGTGCGCATGTGTTAAACTTAATTGTACAATCCGGCTTGAAAGTCATTGAAGAATCTATCGAAAAGGTGCAAGAGTATGTAAAATTTATGAGAGGAAGTGCAGCTAGAATGATAAAGTTCGCTGAATGCATTGCACGCCTCAAACTACAATGTCATAAAAATGTGCGACAAGATGTAGTTACAAGATGGAATTACACATATTTGATGCTTGATTATGCATTGGTGTATCGTCGTGCATATGTTCTATTAGCAAAATTGGATAAAATGTTTAAGACATGTCCAACAGAGGAGGAATGGACAAGGATGGAAGCAATTACCATGTTATTGAAACCTTTTTATGAAATTACAAAGCTATTTTCAGTAACTTTATATTCTACATCAAATCTTTATTTTCACAATGTCTATAAAATTCAAAGTCTTATTCACGTCATATGTTGAATCCTGACCCTGTTGTATGTGGAATGAGTAAAAAGACATGAATGAAGGTATGGTAAAATATTTGAAAACAATATACCATGCGTTTTGTATTGGGGCCATTTTAGATCCACTCTATAAGTTAAATATCATCGAGTTTTACTTATCGAAGTTAGGTATGGATGGTCCATTGCTCATAGAAAAAGTACAAAGTGTTGAGGATGGGTTGCGCAAGTTATACAATGCATATGAGATTCAACCTAATGTAATGCAGGGTTCGACTAAAGGGCCAAGTTTAAATGTTGGAGGCGGGAAGTTGTGTGTATGGCGTAGAAGACGATTTGGCGGGTTTTGAGGACATTTCCAAAGAAAATAAGAAATGAGGTACATAAATTGCAATGGATCATTATTTGTGAGACTTATCTTGATAAAAATCAAAAGATCGATGTCCTACAATTTCGAAAAGAAAACCAAGTAAGGTATCCAGATTTGGAATTGTGGCTCGAGATGTATTAAGTATCCCGATTACTACGGTTGCTTCAGAGTCTACTTTTAGTATAGGTGGTCGGATTATAAGCAAATATCGAAGTTCACTGTGTTCGTCAAATGCTGAAGCATTGTTGTGTACTTGTGATTGGATATTTGATCTAAAAGCTATATACTTTTTTCATTCTATTTTCATGCATTGACATTTTTATATTTATATGTTAATATGTCAATAATAGATCGTATTAATTTGTATAGATGAAGATGAAGTTGACGAAAAAGAACTAATCGATGAGGATATTGAAAAGTTGGTTAAATCCTCTAGTAAGGTAAGTTTACTCTCTATGTGATTAATAAGATAATTTATCTTTGATGCTAAATCTGATTAGTTGGGTTATACTTACTGTTATGGTCGTCTTCGAGTTTAATATTGGTAAGGATTGTTGATTTGTTTCATTGGTTATGTTTTTGTATGATTTGTGGAGTTTGTGATAGGTGTAAGATCATATTGGCTATAGCTAAATCATCAATGGTGCTTGTTAGGTGTGTTTCAAAAATTCATAGGTTGATAAGAGCACCCGGTAGATATATGGTATGTTAGGGACATTGGTTGCGGATAAAGGGGTATTTGGGATTGCTTTTTGAAAATAGATTATGCCTTTAAATAATTGGAATTAGATAGTGAGTTGGAACAAAACATGATTCTAAAACTTGTGTTTGGATTTGCTTCTAGTGCTTAGTTGTGAGAAAAAACTCAGATTCCTTGACATTTTGTTTGTCGACATTACCACAATGAACAAGATTTTTACTCGCTAAGGATTGAAAAAACTTTCCATAATCCACTCGTCACAAGTTGTGTTTGGGCCTGCTATGAAGTTTATGTTTTTTCACATGCTTTACAGGTTTGGGCTTAATAGTGTTCCCATTATTAAGTCTATGTTTCATACTTAAATTTAATAAACAAGTATTTTTATATTGTTATTTTGAGAAAATGTTGCTGCAGGACCTAGTCAAAAATGGGTTTGCTATAATATTTTGTTCATACAAGTGCCTAAAAATGTGGCATAAAAACACATAATTGTTTACTCTTTTATTTTCTATTTTAATTTGGTTAGAAAGAAAACGCCGTGCTTTATGTGGATACTATCATTTCTGCATATAAAATATATTTTTTAACTCTTGTGTAGGTGATCATTGGTGGTGGTTGCAGCAGCATCTGAGGTACGTGCAGCTGAGGAGAAAAAAGAAGATAAAGAGGAGAGTGACGACGACATGGGATTCTCGTTCATTGACTTGAATTTATGTTTATGATTCAACTTTCTAAGTCTATGTAAAAGTGTTTAAAATGTCATTCAACTTTCTCGTCTATTGATATGATAAATGCTTTTGAATTTGAAGTGAAAATGTTGTACATACTCATGTAGTTGCTCGTGTTTCACTCTTAGCTTATCTTTTTCTTTTGTATTTGGTTTTCAGTACATTGTATTCTTCTTGATAAGAAACTAGAAATTAAAAATATATGCACACATTTTGTTTTTATTGTGTTACAGTGTAGAGTTTTTATATATAAATATTTGTTTTCATTCAAAAAAATATTGTTAAATAGTATTTGTCTTAGTTTACAGGAATTTCATGATTAAAAAAAAGGTTAAAAAACCCAACATTCTCCTTAAGACCCATCTAGACCCAAACCATCTAGACCCCGTCCTCTTAAAAAGAACCATCTCAGGACCAAAACGCATCTAAAGACCAATGACCCGCCCAACCATACCCAAACCAACCATTTTGCCACCTCATCCCAAGTTAAACTAACTTAGTACCCGCTAAGACCACACGGTTAGAGGTGGCAAAATAGATGGGTTGGGTTGGGTTGGGTCATGGGTCTAGATGGGTTTGGGTCTAGATGGGTTTGGGTCTAGATGGGTCTTCTAGAAACATGGGTCTAGATGGGTCGGGTCTAGATGGGTTTTTTGATAATTAAAAATTTGATACTTTTTAAGCAACGATGTCAATATAGTACCAAAGTGATTCAGTAATCCATTTTTACGTTTTTGTTACGTTGTTGTCCGTTTTCGGACGATTTCGTCCGATTTCAGACGTTTTCGATCGATTTCGACCATTTTCGATCGATTTTGACCGTTTTATCCTGATTCCGACTAATTTTGACCGATTTTGGCCGTTTTTGGCCGTTTTCGACCGATTTCGACCAATTTTGACCGTTTTCGACCTATTTCGAACGATTTCGACCGTTTTTGATCATTTTTGACCGATTTCGACCGTTTTCGACAAAATTCGATCATTTTTTACCGTTTTTGACTGATTTCGACCGCTTTCAACCTATTTTTGAAAGATTCTGACCGTTTTTGACCATTTTTGACTGATTTTGGCCCGTTTTTGACTGATTTCGGCCGTTTTTGAACCTTTTCGTCTATTTTGACTATTTTCGACCGATTTGATCATTTTCGACCGTTTTCGTTCGTTTTTGCACGTTTTCTTACGTTTTAAAGCTTTTTTGAACGGTTTTGGACGTTTTCTTCTGCTTTTAAATGTTATGATACGTTTTTGTACGTTTTTGAACGATTTTGTTCGTTTACATACGTCTTTCTCCGTTTTCTTATGTTTTCCAATGTTTCGTTTGTTTTCGTACATTTTGTATGATTTTATACGTCTTCAAACACTTTTATACATTTTTAGAAAAAGTTCTAAAATGTACAAAAACGGATAAAACATTTGAAAATGTTCAAAAACGTATTTAAGCGTACAAAACCGTCCAAAACGAACGAAAACAGACAAAAACTTAGAAAAACGTCTAGAACGAATGAAAACGGACTAAAATTTAGAAAAACGTAAGAAAACGTACAAAAAGGTAAGAAAATGGACGAGAACGTACAAAAACGTAAGAAAACGGGCGAAAATGCTGAAAATGGGCGAAAACGGTTGGAATCGGTCGAAAACGGTCGAAATCGACCGAAAACGGCCGAAATCGGCCAAAAATGGTCGAAAACGATCGAAAACGGTTGAAAGCGGTCGAAATCAGTCAAAAACGGTCGCAATCGGTCGAAAACAATCGAAATCGGTCGAAAACAGACGAAAACGTATAAAAACGGATGAAAATGTAAAAAAAAGTACAAAACGTATAAAAAGGGATAAAAACGGATGAAAACGAATGAAAACGTATAAAAAAAACTTTTGATCCGCTAGACCTCTCTAATCCACATGGGAGACTTATCTATAAAATTAAGGAAGACCCGTCTAGACCCGTTGAGAAACCCAAATCTGTATTATTAAGGGTGAAATGCTAGACCCAACTAGACTCATCTATAAATACTAATGGAGACCCAACTAGACCTATCTCTAAAAAATATTTACCCAACTAGACCCATCTATAACATTAAGGGAAAAATGCTAGACTCATCTATAAATTTAGAAGAGACCCATCCCTTAAAAATATTTACCTAACTAGACCCAATTCATTGCGACCCTTCCCTTAAAAATATTTACCTAACTAAACTCATCCCTTAAAAATATTTACTTTAAAACAAAATCGGTCGAAAAAAACGTCGCTCTTCCAAACCCATTTGTCAACCCCATCACAAGAAAAATGAGTTGTTACCAATTAATTCGACCAAATGGCACAAGTCATCCGCAACTCTGCCACGAATAGGGATCCTCCACTCCAAAACACCTACCCAAACACCATTACATAAACGCCATCTATCACTTAAATTACACTCTTTATTAGTTTCAATACCATAAAGTCTTAGGAATGAATTCATAACACGAGTACCAAGATTACACCAAACATCTTTCCAAAAAGAGATACTAGAACTATTGCCAATCTTTCAAACAAAAGAGTTTCTGAAAGAAGGGACAATGTTCTTAATTTTAGTGATCGCCTTAAGAATATCAACCCATACCACACTCGAACCATGAGAAGCATCTGAGAAGAATAAGCCACCATCTTCGCCATAAAAATCCTTAATCGCCATTCTCCAAAGAGCATCCTTCTCGGTAAGAAACGTCATTTTCATTTACCAAGAAGGCCAAGGTTTTTAGCAGAAATGCTACCAACACCAAGACCCCCCAGTTATGATCAAGAAGGATGTTGTTCTACTTAACCCAGCTAATGTCACGTTGTGATTCATGATGGCCCCAAAAGAAACAGAATCTTATAGACTCCAATAATTTGATAACACTCGTAGGAGTCAAGAAAAGTGAGAGGTAATAAATATGTAAGCTATCAAGAATAGACATAATAAGGGTAAGTCTCCCGCCAATAGATCAAGACTTGGATTCCAAACGAGAGTCTATCCCTAAATTTATTGACCACCACATTCCAACCAACCATCGCAACCCGCATACAACTTACCATCCAGGAGACCCAATAAATAAAAGGAATTGGACCCATGATCATAGATTAAAATACGAGGCAACCACCCCTACTTCTGCATTTGAACGCCAACCTCTTAAAATTTTGGCTTTTAGACAGATTTTTCATAAGATCCAAGGCTTTCTCAAAACACTTGAGGAAAACGGATAGCACAGTTCATGGCGTTAATCTCGACACATAACCCCAAAAAAAAGGAAGTCATCTGCATATTGCAATAAGGATAAATTTGCTCCCCTGTTCGCCAGAGAAATACACCTTTGTTACACGCTTCTAGAATGGAAGTTTGAAGCACTTCAACAACAATAAGAAAGAGTAATGGAGATAACGGGTCCCATTGGCACGGTCACCGCTCCATCTTAAATTCCCTCAAAGGTCATTGATTTCAAGGAGACACTCAAACTCGACAAAGCTGAACAAAGACCGAACATAGTATAGATCCGCAAAGTTTTCAAAAACCACCCGACCCTCATGAATGCAACGACTCTCAAGGTTTCTTAGTTTTTCCTTTATAGGTGTACGGTATTCATGTGATATTATTGGAATATAGTCTCTTGTATTTTTGTGATCTTCGGATGACTTTCGAGGCATGATTTCCTAGAAAAAGAATAAAATCACATTTTATTATCGTTTACTTGTAATTTGTTATACACATTGTTTCTAGTGTGTGCCTAAATATAACAAATGTGGAGTAACGATTAACTCGACCTAAAATTAAAATCATAAGAGTTAATCCAAACGCTCCTTAGTTTGATTTTGCTCATCCAAACATGTCAAAAAATGCATATTAATTATGTATTTCGAATTTTTTTCATGAGATTATTATAAATGTGTTTGAAAACATTTTGGAGTTGTATTAACAATGCATAAAAACAATTTTATTATGTTCCTAACGTGAGTGATTTGAAAATAAAATTGGGGTTTTGGTTCGAAATCATTTTTTCAACAAACTTACAAATATATGCAAATCATATGTCTACGGGAAGCATATTAGTTATACATTGTATCATAGTAGTCTTAATTGTACAAATTTGAAGGAAAAATAAAAAAATCCCCAATTTTAATTTTTTGTATTCATCATGAACCCTAAACTCAAATTAAAATAAAATAGATGAAATAACTTGCAATTAATGATCTTTAAGATGTTGTGAATGATTGTAGGTGTTGATTTTATCTTCAATTAGTGTTTTAATGGGTGATTTTGAGTTTTTGGGTGGTTTGAGTCGTGTTCGTCGCTGCGGATATGAAAGGGGGTGTTTGTTTTTGTGTTTTAATTTTTTTGGTTAAGTGTTCAAATTTAGTGTCTGCTGATGGCGGTCCCATATCGCCTGGCGGTCCCAAATAATTTAGGGGGCCGCCCTCAGCGAAGGGCTTTGGACTTAGTTTTTGACGAAAATATTACGAAGATGAGTGACATTTTAATTTGCATTTCGCGAATTAAAAATGCTTAAAGTACTTCGGATGAAGTATTTAAGTTGTCATGACACTGAATGAAACACGGACTAGAATTGAGACAGAAGAAGGAAAAGCGAACTAATATGATTTATGGAATGTGTTCCATCATTCCTAAACCAAGATGTAGATAGTTAAACGATTCACGTTTAAGGGGTTTAGTAAGGATGTCGGCGATGTTGTCGACGGACGACACTTTTTTGATTGAGATATGTCCTTTCTGGACATTATCACGAAGAAAGTGGTGACGAATTTTGATGTGCTTGGTTCGAGAATGTTGCACTGGGTTTTTACTAAGGTCAATCACGCCTTTATTGTCGCACATGATCGGAACGTCGTCGAGTCGAACCTCATAGTCGATAAGAGCTTGTTTCATCCATAGTGCATGTTGACATGCCTTTTCGGCGCTTACGTATTTGGCTTCAGTAGTGGATATAGCAAGAGCGGTTTGTTTCTTCAAGAACCAAGATGTTAAACAACATCCCACGAACGTACAAATACCGCCAGTGCTCTTTTGGTCCACATAATCTCCCGCATGATCACACTCGGCATATACTAATGTTTCTATGCCGGTCCTCTTAGGATACCAAAATCCTAAGTGCGTAGTGCCTTTAATGTATCGAAAGATACGTTTAACCGCTTCAAGGTGAGAAGTTTTGGGAGCCTCTTAGAAGCGGGCACAAACGCAGACACTAAACATGATATCGGGCCTACTTGCCGTTAGGTATAATAAACTACCTATCATGCCTCGATACTTGGTACTATCTACCGATTCACACTCTTCGTCTTTCGTGAGTTTGGTATCGGAGGACATGGGGGTTTTCATTGGTTTAGATTCTTCTAAGCTAAATTTCTTAAGTATTCTTTTAATATATTTAGACTAATTAAAGAAAATTCCATCTTTCATTTGTTTTATTTTTAGTCTAAGGAAGAAGTTAAGTTCGCCCATCATGCTCATTTCAAACTCGTCATGCATGATTTTGGCAAATTCATAACACATGTCTTGACAAGTCGAACCGAATATAATGTCATCGACATATATTTGAACGATGATGAGGTTTGAACTTTTCTTCTTAGTAAAAAGAGTGTTATCTACCATTCCTATTTTATATTCATGTTTAATAAGAAAAGCTTTTAATCTATCATACCAAGCTTTGGGTGCTTGTTTAAGACCATATAAAGCTTTCTTTAGTTTATAAACATGATTCGGTTTTTCAAAGTCAATGAATCCTAGAGGTTGTGCCACATATACCTCCTCATTGATAAAACCGTTCAGGAATGCACTTTTTACATCCATTTGGAATAGCTTAAAATCTAAAGCACAAGCATAAGCTAATAGTATCCTAATTGACTCAAGTCTAGCAACTGGGGCATAAGTTTCATCATAATCGATGCCCTCTTGTTGATTATAGCCTTGAGCAACTAACCTAGCCTTATTTCGAGAAACAATACCGTTCTCGTCTAACTTATTTCTAAACACCCACTTAGTTCCTATAATTGTCATATTCCTAGGTTGTGGAACTAACTCCCAAACATCGTTAGCAATGAATTGATTTAATTCTTCTTGCATAGCGACTATCCAACTATCATCTGTTAAGGCTTCATTCACATTCTTAGGTTCTATAGTTGATATAAAACAAAAGAAGTTACTTTGGTTTTGGGCTTGTGATCTAAGGGTTCTTTGGTTAAGGTTTCCTATGACATTTTCTAATGGATGGTTCCTAGATTCCTTAATATTGACTATTTCGTCAATCTCTAAAGTTTCATCCACAATGTCATTTTCTAGGTTTTTCTTTTCGGTAACCTTAATTGCTTCTTCTTCATCTAAGTCATCATCCACCAAGGGTGATGTCTTAGAGGGTGGAGGAGTTTCATCGAATGTCACGTTAAGTGATTCTTCGACTTTCCTAGTGTGTTTATTTAGGATGATGTAGGCTTTACTATTTTGAGAATAACCTAAAAAGATACATTCGTATGACTTTGGGTCAAACTTTGTAAGGTAGTCTTTAGTGTTTAGAATGAAGCACTTGCTTCCAAACACTCTAAAGTAATCTAACGTAGGTTTCCTACCTCTTAAGAGTTCGTAGGGTGTTTTTCCTAAGATGGCTCTAATTAGGATTCGGTTGAGAATGTATGTTGAAGTGTCTACTGCGTTACACCAAAACTTTTGTGGTAACGATTGCTCATTCAACATAGTCCTACTCATTTCTTGAAGTGTCCTATTTTCCTTTCAACCACGCCATTTGATTGAGGAGTGCGTGGAGCTGAGAAGTTATGTGTAATTCCATTGGCATTACAAAACTCTCCAAATTGCACCTCATTATCAAATTCCCTACCGTGGTCGGTTCTTATTGACACTATTGTACATCCTAATTGGTTTTGAATTTTCTTACTAAATATTTCGAATTGATCGAAAGCTTCGGTTTTGTCCTTAAGGAATCTAGTCCAAGTATACCTAGAGTAGTCATCTCTACTAATTACTAATGTGGTAAGGCGTTTCTCTTCACAACTCCGTAACTAATATTACCGAAGAGATCCATATGAAGGAGTTCTAAGCATCTAGTCATTGAGACTATATTCTTAGCCTTAAGCCCTGAGCATGAGCTTCTTTTCCATTTTTTGCCAAGCATACAGAAGTGTAGATCAAACATAAGCTTAGGTAAGTTTTCAACTTAATTCCTATGATGCTTAACGATTGAATGAGACGCATATTTGCGTGACCTAATCTCCTATGCCACAACATGGAGTTTTCATCAATCGTTGCTAGATAAATTTTGTCTTTAGGCTTATTTCCTAATTTCATCACATATAAGCCTTTCTTCCTACCTATGACCTTACCATCCTTAGTGA
Organism: Tanacetum coccineum; assembly: GCA_026074375.1. Lineage (NCBI taxonomy): Eukaryota > Viridiplantae > Streptophyta > Magnoliopsida > Asterales > Asteraceae > Tanacetum > Tanacetum coccineum. The sequence continues at coordinate 8,902 of BQNB010079461.1, read as the reverse complement.
TTTCACTATCATGTTCAGAGAAAGTTACTCTATATTTATTATCACATATTTGTCCTATACTTAACAAGTTAAATCTTAAGTTATCTACATGCTCTACATTATCTATTTTGAGAGAGTCATTCAAAATCGTACCTGTGCCAATGATGTTACCGCGAAGGTTACTACGAAAAATAACATAACCTCCATTGTATGCCTTGTAGATTGAGAAGAGCTTTCGGTTAACCGTCATGTGTTTAGAGCATCCGCTATCCTTTATCCACTCACCGGGTTCCAAGTTGCCTCCAAGGCATATCTATTTATATAAGGCAACACCTCAAACATGTGGTCCCCAATATCTCATGGGTCCAAAGTTGTTAGTGCTAAACATCCCTTGCATTTGATGCAATTAGTTCGGATGTGGAAATGAAAGACACATTTCCCATGGCATGTAACTTTGACGTGGGAAGTTGTTCCAAGTTACAGGAAAACCATGAGGTTGATTTTGTCGACCAATGTTTCTTTTTGGTTGCGGTGTCTTAGGATGATAATAATTATTTATGACTCTTTTAGGTGGTGGAGTTTTTGATCTAAAATTTGGTTTTGAAAATCCAACTCCATGTTTTGATAATGGCTTATAGAATTGCTTAAGTTCATTATCACTAGCAAAGGGAACTCTTACATTGTTTACTATTGTGTGTTTTGGTCTAGGACCCAAAATAGATTTTTGAAAACACACATTTTTCTCAGATTCAGGTGTACCAACTAGTGGTGGTCCCATAATTATTTTGGGGGCCGCCTGAACACTTTGGGGGCCGCCTATATTTATGGGATCTCCATCAGAAGACGCTTTTTTATGAGCTTTTACAAATTTTATTTCTTTAGTTCCACTAGATGATGCTTCAAATGAATTAAATCCTAAACCTAATTTTTCACTGGAGGGTTTTTGATTACTTAACATTTCATTTAGACATTATGTGCTCTTTTCAAATTTATTTAATCTAGTGACTTCCTCTTTGATTTTTTCATTTTAAATTTTAAGCATATGACACTTTACACATTCGAGATCAACTCCCTTGTTTTTCTCGAGTGTAGACACTTTTTCCTTTAGAACACTAATGTAACATTTGCCCTTTTTGTGTTCTGAATATTTCATTTATAATCCTTTGACTATTTGACTTTTGTTAGTTTATTTGGATTTTGTACCGTGTTGACAGTGATGATGATGTCATGTAGTTTTAGAGTAGTTTTTTTAGAGTTCAAGTGTGGTTTTAAGTTAGTTTTTAAAAGTTTAAAAAGTTTTCATGTACTTTTAATTCAATTTTAATGAAAATTCAGTAAGTCTTATTTGTGTTCTTAAGCTTCAAGTTTTCTTAAAATACTTTAAGTTTTCATTCAAGCTATCATATAATCTGTCTTGTAAACATTTGTTAAGAAAAACTTTTAGATAAAATTCACAAAAAAGAAAAGCATGGTACTGTTGGATTAAAAGCATGGATGAATAAGTAAATGTGGATGGCTTATTGGGTATTGGCTTAGTTTTAGCTTAATTATAAGCTAAGGGTAGGAAATTTAAAGCTTAATTAAGTTTTCAAGATCCTTTTTGACAGAAGGATCAAAGGTACATTTTCTTTCAAACTTTTCTTATTACTGTAGCATAGCTTATTTGTTAGCTTATTACTGTTTAATTGTGCTTATTAAGTGTTTTATTAATGCCTAGTATGCCTTCTATGCTTTTTATTTCATTTTTATGCCCTTTGGTGAAAACTGTCTAAATAAGCTATATCTGTCCCTAGCTTATTCTCATACTTAAGTGCTTATTCGTTTTTCTTTTTATCTTTTTATTGTTTAGTATAGCTTAAGTAGTGTTAGACTTTTAAAATTTTTAGTTACACTTAGTTTTTATAGGCGTAAAAGTCCTTTTTAAAAAGTTAAGGGAGTGTTTGTGTTAACATGGAAAACGGGTCAAAATGCTTTGTGTATGGGTTATGGTCACTTAGCTAGATTTAGCTTAAGTTTTAAGCTAATTTAAAGCTGTTTTTAAAAGATTTTTAGTTTGAAAATTGTTTTTCAAAAGTTTATAAACCATCTTTGAAACTGTGAGATTTTTAAATAACACCACAAGTGCTTATTTAGTTAAGCACTTGGGATTTTGAGTTAAGGTTCAAAAAAGTGTGTTTTTTGTGTATCTTACACAAGCTGTCAACACCCCTTGGTCTTTTGACTTTTGAGTCAAAAACCACCAAGTCCTTTTAAGTAGCAGTTTTAAAAACTAAAGTCCTTTGTCACCTACAAATTCAGCAGTTTTAAATGAGTTTTAGAATGTCAAAATTGGTACACAATTCTATCTCCTAGTATATTTTAGTTGTTTTAGCTTATTTTTTTAGTTTTGAGCTTATTTGACAGCTTTAAAAAAGCTGTCAAATAAGCCCTTGTGTAAAGCATTAATCGCCCCTGGTGCTCAAAGGGGAGATTTTTAAGCTTCTTTTTCTTAGTTTTGATCTCGCTGTGCTTAAGCCCAAGTTCTTGGCTTATTTTGAGAGCCCATAAGCTCTTGGAAAAGCTTGCTAAGTTTCAGCCTTTAGGAAGCTTATTAGATAGCTTATTTTAAGCCTCAACTTGCCCTTTGACTGTTTTTGCTCAAGTAGTGTAGGGATTGCTTATTTTTCATTATGGCTTACTCAGCTTATTTCATAAGCTCATTTTGTTCCTAGTAGCTTTTTTTAGGTTAGTATAGTTAGTTGTTAAGCTTCTTTGGCCTTTTTCCTAGCTTATTTGTCCAAAAAGAAAAAAAAAAAAAAAAAATAAAAAAAAAACAAAAATAAAAAAAAAAAAAAGAAAAAAAAAAATAAAAAAAAAAAAAAATTAGAAAAAAAAAAAAATAAAAAAAAAAAAAAAAAAAAATGGTTAAGCTTTTAGCCTTAAGCTTAGTTTTTGCCTTCTGTCTTAATAAGGCGCATTTTTTTATGATTATTTTATTTTATCTTTTAGCTTCTTGTTGATTATTGAGGATAAGTTTAGCCCATTTTGGCTTATTCGGTCCAAGGCCTTAGCATTATTTGGTCACTATAGTGTCCAATGACTTAGCGTTATTTTAGCCTTTCTAAGCCTTTTTAAGCATTATTATGTCATTTTTAAGCTTATTTTTAAGCTTATTGAGTGCTTTTCATAAAAAGTCGTAGTTGACAAAGTTGTTAAGCCCCACGAGCTTAACAACTTTGCTTTACAAAGTTTTCGAAAAAAAAAGGAGACAAGGGGTGACCCGGGTGAGCAAGACTCGAACCCGGGTCTCAACCCTCATACACCTCTCTTTTTACACACACCTTACCGCTGCGCCCTTGGGACTTTTTCGTTATAGTCCCAAGGGCAATTGTATTTATATACATTTTCGGCCTATAAGCTTATAAGCTGTATTAAGCTTATTTCGGGCTTATTTATTAAGCAACTTTTTGTTTCTTATTTTTCGTAGGATTGTTAAAGAGTCTAGTATTTTTTGTAAAAATTTCAGAATTTTTCGAAGTAGTTTAGTATTTTTTACAATTTATTTAGTTAAATGTTTTATAAAATTCATTAAAAATATAAAAAATTGTCATAAATATATTTTTCTTTTTAGAAAATTTTATTTTTTCATGATCTGTTTGTAGAAAATTTAAAATTTTCGTAGGGTCAGTGTTTACACTTTCGTTTTTTAAAGATCGGTCCGGGTTCTTTTTTGTGTTGACTCGTTTTTGGGTCAAACGAACTCCGTTTTCGGTCTAGTCTTTTTCATTCTTTGTTATTTGTCCCGTAGAGTAGTTTACAAGTGAAAATTTCTTCGTAGGGTTAATTTTAAAGTTTTTAGGTTTTCCCCCTTTTAACGGGATTCGTGCTCCCGTTTTTCAGCTTAATTTCGTAATTTTAGGATTTTATTAAAGTTTTTGTTTGTTATTGTCTAATTTGACTTTTCCACACTCTCAGAATTCAATTCTCTCCTTACAACTCTAAATCTTCGATGTATCGTTCTTCAGCACAGCCTCATTGGGGAATTAACGACCCGGGAATAGTTTATACTGCTCCTGGCATCATTGATTGTTGATTGTTGATTTTTGTTTATATATATTTTATTATATTATATTATATATATAGTTTAAAGAATCAAAAATCTAATTATTCAAATTGTCGTGATATCAACAATTTGAAGAAAGTTTTCTGTATTGACACAAAAAGGCTTGATAAAGCATATAAATTAGGTTTTAAAAACTTATCAGCCTACTAGAAGTTCATGGGTGCAGAGTTTCTAATATGATGATGCAAATTAGGAAATTTTACGAGATCTACTTCATCATGGATAAATAATGTTGCTTTAATTATGAGGAACGGGAAAAGCTGGGTATAGATGATTTGGATATTGATGATCTATACAATAACCTAAAAGTGTTTGAAGTTGACATCAAAGGTTCCTCTAGATCATCTTCAAACTCTCAGAATGTGGCCTTTCTCTCTGCAGAAGACACTAGCAACAGTAATGAAGTTAATACTGCTAATGTGTTCTACTGCATCAGGCTAGAATTCTTGGGAAAAGTCCTCTTCATCAACATATAATGATGATCTAATGTTATCTTCTTTGTTAATCAGTCTAATGGTCAACAACTTGTGAGAAGACTAGAGCAGATTGATCATGATGATTTGGAAGAAATGGACCTTAAATGGCAGATGGATATGCTTTCTATAAGGGTTAAGTGATTTTATAAGAAGATTGGAAGAAAGTTAATCTTCAATGGCAAAGAACCTGTAGGTTTTGATAAAACTAAGGTTGAATGCTTTAACTATCATAGAAGGGGCCATTTTGCAAGGGAATGTAGAGCAATAAGAAATCAAGGGAACATGAATGGAGATGAAAGGTATAAGAGCAGGGACAACACCAGAAGGACTGTACCAGTAGAGACCTCTGATGCATTGGTTGTTCAGGACAATGCTTTGATTGTCCAAGATGGACTGGGATATGACTAGAGTTATATAGCTCAAGATGAACCAACTGAGTTTGCTCTCATGGCCTACACTTCAAACTCCTCAAGGTCTGACACAGAGGTACAATCTTGTTCTAAAAACTGTGTGAAAACATATGAAAAACTTCAAAAACAGTTTGATGAACATTGACAAACTCTTAGTAAGGCTAATCTAGAAAATGTAGCTTATCAGTTAGGCCTAGAATTGTAGAGGCACAGTTAGTTGTTCATCAGAAAAATGAAGTTGTCTATGAAGAAAAGATTGCAGTCTTAGAATTTGAAGTAAAAGACAAAAGTAATGCTATCACTAGACTTAAAAATCAGTTAGATGAAACCTTAAGAGAAAAAGATGATTTAAAAGCTAAACTAGAACAGTTTGAAACATCTTCTAAAAACTTAACTAAACTGATTAATAGTCAAATAAGTTAAAGATAAAACTGGTCTAGGTATGGAGATCAATGAATGAAAATGCTTTCAAGTGGTAGTAAATTGTATAGTTAGTATGTTTGAATCGTCGTTCAAAGTGATGGAGATGACAATCAAAACAACTGATAGTTCAAAAAGGGATAATGGATATTCCATGCTGGTCCTCTATCTTTAACTGGGCATACATGCTCCACTAGCTGACCTATCTTTTGCAGGATTGGATGATTCTGTTATAGGCCTACAACAAATAAGACTAGTGCTAGTATGTCTTAAGTTGAAACAAGTATCTCTTAAACTAGCAATACTAGTGTAGAAATGCCTAGAGTTAAATCTGTTAGGCCTAGTGGAGTTATCATTGAAGATTGGGTTAGTGATGATGATGAGGATATTTTTCAATCTAATGATTTGCAAGCAACAGACAAACCTAGTTTTAAAAGGATTGAGTTTACTAATGCTAGGAATGAATCTGTTAAACCTAAACAAACTGAAAAATCTAGGATAATCACTCAAAATCCTAAGGTAGATAGAAGAGATTGAAATGGGAAAATAACTCAAAAACCGGGGTTAGGATTTGGTTTTACAAAGAAAGCCTGTTTTGTTTGTGGTAGTTACATCTATCGAATAAAAGACTGTGATTTTCATGAAAAGAGAATAGCTAAAAAGTCTGTTTTGAAAAATATAGGAAAGAATACTGGTCAAAGGGAAATTAGACCAGTTTGGAACAATGCTCAAAGAATAAATCATCAAAATAAATTTGTTCCATCTACAGTTTTAACAAGGCTCGAAAGAGTACCAGTTAGTGCTGCCAAGCAAAGCTCTCCTAGAGCAACAACATCAACTAGTACATTCAGACCAGTTAATACTGCTACTCATACAAATAGAGTGAACGTTTCAGAATTAAGAACAAATTCTTTTTATAAGTCTCATTCACCTATTAGAAGGTCTTTTTTATAAATCAACAACACCAAATACCAGGATTTCAAATGAAAAAGTTAATACTGTCAAAGTAAATGGTGTTAATACTGCTGGGCAAACAGCAGTTAGTGCTGTTAAGGGAAATGGGGTCACTGTTGTTAAGGCCTCAGCAGGTTGTGTTTGAAGACCTAAAATGACTGATTTAAATAATGTCTCCAAAGACAATAGTGGATTATGGGTCTCAAAAAGAGTAAATTATTTTGATCCACAAGGCAGACTCAATTCAGTAGTGGCTTGGGTCCCCAAGAGACACCGACTCTTTTACTTTTGTGTAGGGAAATCCACAACAAGCTTTGAAGAACAAAGTAATATTTGACAGTGGATGTTCCAGGCACATGACAGGGAACAAAGACTTCCTTATTGACTATCAAGACATTGATGGAGGTTTTGTTACATTTGGTAGAAGTGCTAGAGGTGGTAAGATAACATGAAAAGGAAAGATACGAACAGATAAGTTAGACTTTGAAGATATGGGTTTTGTCAAAGAACTAAAGTTTAATCTTTTCTCTGTCTTACAAATGTGTGACAAGAAAAACAGTGTTCTTTTCACTGAAACTGGATGTCTTGTTTTGTCTCCTGATTTTAAGCTACTTGATGCAAGCCAAGTACTTCTTAGAGTTCCCAGGCAAAGCAATATGTACAACTTTGATTTAAAGAATGTTGTTCCTTCTAGAGATTTAACTTGTTTATTTACAAAAGCCATAATTGATTAGTCTAAATTATGACATCGGAGGCTAGGTCATGTGAATTTTAAAACAATAAATAAACTTGTGAAGGGAAACCTTATAAGAGGTCTTCCTTTAAAGATTTTTGAAAATGACCATACAAAGCAACACAAAGCCTCCTGTAAGGCCATACATGTGAGCTCTATCAGCCAACCCTTATAGATGTTGCATATGGACTTATTTGGTCCAACACCTGTTAGGAGTATCAACCATAAGACATATTGCCTTGTAGTGACTGATGACTTTAGCAGGTTTAGCTGGGTTTTCTTCTTAGCCTCTAAGGATGAGACTAGTGGGATTCTTAAGGGATTTATAACAGAAATAGAAAACCAATTAAACCATAAGGTTAAAGTAATTAGGTGTGATAATGGGACATAATTCAAAAACAGGGAAATGAATGAATTTTGTGGATTAAAAGGGATAAAAAGGGAATTTAGTGTTGCCAGATTCCACAACAAAATGGAGTTGCTGAGAGAAAGAACAGGACTTTGATTGAGGCTGCTAGGACTATGCTAGCAGACTCACTTCTACCTACTGTATTTTGGGCTGAAGTAGTTAATACTACTTGTTATGTTCTAAATAGGGTTTTAGTGACAAAGCTCATAACAAGACACCCTATGAACTTATAATTGGCAGACCTCCAAGCATAAGTTTCATGAGACCTTTTGGATGTTCTGTTATTATCCTAAATACCCTAGACCCTTTAGGAAAATTTGATGGGAAGGCTGAAGAAGGGTTTTTAGTTGGGTACTCTGTAAATAGTAAAGCCTTCAGGGTATTTAATTCTCAAACCAGAAAAGTTAAAGAAAATCTGCATGTAAACTTTCTTGAAAATAAACCAAATGTTGCAGGACAAGGACCTAACTGGCTTTTTGATATTGATTCCTTAACAAATTCTATGAATTATCAACCAGTTACTGCAGGGAATCAATCTAACCAAAATGCAGGTCCACAAGAAACTAATGGTAATACAGGTTTGAAGAAAAATGTTGATGCTGGACAATCTAAAGAAAAGAATGTGTCTACTAAACAATATATTGTGTTCCCATTATGGTCTTCTATCTCTTCAAAATACAAGAGCTCAGATGAAACATATAAAGATGATACAGCTGATGATGCTACTGGTGAAAAGCCTGTACAAAAACCAGCAAGTGAGAATCAACAAACCTTAAATAATGTTCTTGATAAGATGATGGATCAAGAGAAAGAGGCTAAAGAGCAATCATATACTATTAGAAAAGAGTTTGAAGCACAATGTAACAGGTAGAATCTTTCAGGGAAGGCTACTAAAGCCAGCAACACTAACAATTTTAATACCGTTAGCACACCAGTTAATGCTGCAAGTGCATCAAGAACTTCTAATGATGTCAATGATTTTCAAGATGATCCATCTCATGCCTTATTTGGAGGATACTGCTGAAGTTCAAAATACTGGCATTTTTGGCAGTGCTTTTGATGATGAAGATTTAGACACTTATAATTCTCCTTTTGTTGATCAAGTTATGAGTGTAGAGGCTGATTTTAACAACATGTAACCTTCTACTGTTGTCAGTCCTATTCCCATAACTAGAATACACTCTGTTCATCCTAAAGATCAAATAATTGGAGATCCAAGGTCAGCAATACAAACAAGGGGCATGTCAAAGAAGAATTATGAAGAACATGCTATGATAAGCTACATCCAAAAACAGAGAAGGACAAATCATAAAGATTTCCATAACAACTTATTTGCCCATTTCCTCTCTCAGCATGAACCTACAAAGATAACTCAAGCCCTTGTTGATGAAAGCTGGGTTGAAGCAATGCAAGAAGAGT
>BQNB010079460.1:0-30235 GCA_026074375.1 Tanacetum coccineum | reverse complement strand
ATTTAAATATGTTCCGAAATATTACCGGTTACACGATAATCGTTTTTATGTGACAATAAAAGATCAAAAGTCAAAAAGTCAAGTCAGACTCGAAAAGGCAAATGGAAAAATAATCATTTAAAATTCCAAAAATTGCCGGTTGTTACAGTACCTACCCCTTGAAGAAATATCGTCCCGAGATTTAATTTGTGTTAACTAATTGTGTGACCAAGAAAAGATTTAAGATTTAGTAAACCAGTTCTAAACAAGACGCTGATAACTTTATTCAGCAAGATTCGATGTTTCGACAATTCTCAATATACCAAAATTTTTGGCTAGGTTTGACCAGGATATCTAATCCATCAAAATGTGTATCTCAAAATCCTTACAGGTCTTATGATTGATATAAACGTGTTATAAAGAAAGTCACTTAATAGTGAAAGCAGCGAAGGAGAAGGTGTAGCCGCATGAGTATGTCTGTATAAGGTTTCAAATGTTCAAGGACGGGGTCTGATAAGTGTAAAATACACATATCTATTTATGCCTAAAATAACCCAATTAAACCCAAAACAACCCAAAAATGGCAAAAATATGCTTGTATTTGTGTTTTGTGTGTGCAGGTATGGATAAGTCAAAAATTGCAAGAAAACAGTCAAAAGCGAGCAAGCACGGACACGAGAATCAGAAGAGTACAAAGCCGAAGCCAAAAGATCCAAAGCCTTAGCCAATTTTCATCTACAAGGGCCATTCTTGCAATTTCCGAAAGTCATTTATTACTTGAAAGAGAGGAAAGAAAGACAAGGACCAAATGTGTAAACCTTCCAAAGATCAACAGTTTTAACTGTCAAAAAAAGGAGCGGGAACTTCTTTTACTATTCATCGTCTTCTTCATTTCACCCCCATGGTAAAACAAGGGGCAAATCAAAATTAGAGGGTGCGTTGGTCAATTCAAGGAAGCGCAAGCACAAATGAAGGGTCAAATTAGTCTTTATCAAGAGATTACTTATCCTCATTCAAGCTCAAGCCACGTAATCAAAGAAAGAAGCACAAATTGTGGTGGGATTTTGTGCTAATTTACTCACAAAACTAACACAAACGTCACATCAAAGAATGCCAGCCTGGCAATCCTCAGGTGTCCACAAAATGATCCAACGTCCCACAATATAGATCAAATGATTGAAGAAATGATTGGCCAGGATTAAAAGTTTGGTGAGCAAGGCTAGAGGTCCTAGAAGCTTCAGCTGGGCACTATAAAAAGACCTCACTTCTCACACACACACCATCTAGTTTTTACGTTTTTATCTAGTTTTTAGTTTTCTTTTTAAATTTTAGCTTAATTTCGTAATTTTACTTTAATGTTTTTGTAATCTCCTTTTCTAGTAATGTAATTCAGTTTTTAATTAATGAAATTCAGTCTTTAGTGTTTTAAATCTCGTTTCCTAAGCTCTCATTTAAAATCATAAGCTCTCTTAATAAGTTGTCTCAATAAGCTAATATTAAGCTCTTTCAGTCTATAAGCTGAAATAGAGCTGTTTGAATTCAGTTTTAATCTTATCTAAACCTTAAATCAGTTTAATCTTACATGGATCTTATTGAATTTGAGCTTTTGGAAGGGGATCTTACCTTGGAAGAGATCCCAAGGACTTTTACTCTAGCTTATTACTAAGCTAGAGAGCTTGTAGCTGCCTTAATTGGTCCCTTTTGTTTAGCTAAAGGATTAAGTTAATTCTCTTTCATTTCTTCTAAATTTCAGTTTTAATTGCTTAGTTTTTGCTTATATGCTTAATATTGTTTATTTGCTTATTCTCTTTGCTTTGTAATGTTTAAATGTCTCTTTTAGTGGTATTTAGTTGTTTGTTTTCATCTGTTTTTGCTTAAGTAGTTATAGATCTTTAGCTATCAATTTCTGTCATAAAAACTCATAAAATCCAAAAATATTAGTTAAATAGTTTAGAATCTAGATTAAGGGCTTATTCATTGTTTAATCATGATTGTTAAGTTAAGTTTTAACTAGTTTTTTATCTGGTATTTAGTACTTGACCATTAAATTTCTTCTATAAAAGTTTTCTAAATCCTGACAAAATAGTAAAAGGGTGTTTGGTATATTAGTCAGTCTCAAAATAGCCTATCAGAACTAACCCTAATTATAGTACGCTGAACCTTTCCCAACCATTACTAACTAAAAGTTAGAAATGCCTTCACAGTTATTACTATAAATATCAGTAAAATAAAGTTTAGTTTTCAGCTATTTAGATTAAATTTTCTTTTTCAAGCTTATTTCATTGCATATTTTTGTGTTTCAAAAGTCAAAATTGCACCAGCAGTACTTCAAGGGAAAGTACTTGCTGAACTATTTACACTAGCAGTACTAACCTAAGTTATAATGCCGTGTTCATAGCCTTAATTCAGATAATAATTTTTAGATTTAGCTTATCAAATTCAGTAGGATGTTAAGTTTTTTATATAGCTAATATAATTTTAAGTCATTAATTTATTTTCAAGCTTATGTCTTAGTCTTATTTTTTGCTGTCAAAAAGTTTATTTATAAAAAAAAAAACCCAAAAACAGTAATTAGAAGTCCTATAAATTTAAATTTGTTATATTAGTCTAATAGTCTAGAATTTTATAGCATATTTAGAGTTGAATAATAAGTAGTTTAAGTTGTCTTTTAAGTTTCAAAGTCTAGTTCAACATTTAAGAGTTCTCTAGCTTATTTGAAGTTTGTGTTTCTTTGCTTATTTCCTGAGTTTGCTTATTTCATGATCAATTTCAGTAGCTCAAAAGTAGTTTAAGCTTTAATTTCTTTGCATATTTAGTTTAAGCACATCATAAGCTTTCTAGATCACTTTTCCTTTTTAGATTTAAGCTTAATTTGAGTATTTTATGGCTGTTTAAGTGAAAATAAGCTCAAAACCTCACTTTCTGTAATCAGTTTAGAAATAAGCTCTTCCTGAGCTTATTTGAGAATTTCAGCCCTAGTAGCTTTTATTAATTTTGTTCCCACTAGTTTCCTTTACAACTTTGCTTCTTTGAGTTTTTCATTTTAAGCACTTTTCAAATTTCACCTTAATTCGGGACTTAGTTTGTCGTCGGGATAGATTCTCAGGGTAGAAAGTGTAACTTTTCGATTTTAATTGTTTTTTCAGATTAGTCCCTCCGTTAGTTTGTTAGGTATTTTGCACCATTAGTCCTAGTTTGTTTAATTGTTCATTTAAACTTTATTTTTATACATCTTTCCAAATCAAACATCTTTGTTTCATTCAAATCAGAATCCGATCCTAAACGTGGTTTCAATTTCACTAGTCATTGGGGATAACGACCCGGGTGATCATACTTGCCCGGTTTGATATACGTATTTTATATTATATTATATATATCTTTGAGAGTGAATTTTATCAAGGGTAACTTGGTAATCTTCTTAATTTCTCTTCTTAAGTATTATATTATATATATTTTACGTGTATTAAAACTGCGAATCAAAAGGCTTACATTTCAGGCTAATGAAATATATGAAAAAGATGAAAAGCTTAAAACATATAGGAAAATTGGAATGAAAGCTGTAAAAGAAAAGGACCAATTGTAGAAAACATTAGATTCATGGAAAGACTCTTCCAAGAATCTTTGGAGATTAATTAGTTCTAGCATGAGTTCAAATAATAAACATGGCTTAGGATTTGAAATACAATCAAACAATGAGGTTCTAAGTTATGAGGAAGAAATGAATTTTTTTGTTTTTAATTGTTCAAAAGAGGATTCAGTTGGAAAACCTTTGTACAGTAGATTTACCGAATCCTTTGGTTTGATGGGTGGATTTGAAGTTGGAGAAAAATTATGACAAATAATCAGGGTTATGTCATCCTCATAGAGATTATACTCCAATGATTCTTTATCCATTCCAGTTCCCATCATCTTTATCTCGACTTCATCTTCATCTTCGTACTCAAGCTTATTTTCCTCAAATGAATGAAGTATTGGCATTTTGAGGTTGGAATTTAGGTGTTGATGAGGGGTTATATAGATCGTAGGTTCAATATTAGAAATCATCGAGACCTTATGCACCATGGTAGGCTTAGTGTCTTCGTAGGGTTATGGTGGGGTGTGACGAGGAAATCTAGTGATCTTATTGATTTTTATCTTGTCCTTTAATTTTTCCATAACTACGAGGGACAATTTCATGAATTCACCAAAAATGATATTCATATATTCTTCAAGTTGACGTAATTTCTCCTTTTGATCACGTATGAAACTTATAATTATTCGTTCGAATTGCTTTTGGTGGCTAGGCCGAGAGTAATCTCCTAAGGTACGGGGTCGGTTTAAATTTTCATCTCCCATGATGGTCAACGAAAGAGTAGACCTAACAGAAAGCTAATTGACAAGAAATTAAATCTCACTTGATAGGAATCTTGTGAGTAGACCTAAGCTAGATTGAAACCGAAACCTACGCTATCCCCATGCAACGACGCCAAAAACTTGATGCGGCAGTCGTAGGACTTCAACACGAAGTTTTACAACTCCCTAGGTAGAGTACCTAACCGTTGTAGTAGTAGTATTGGCAAGACTTGGAGGTTATTATCATTCTCTAGGGGAATAGCACTGTGAAGGCCGGATCGAATGTTCACTAAGGTCTAAGGGTTGAAGGAAATTCTTTTTTGTGTTTTTATATTTAAGAAAGCAAGGTAAATTTGTTATAGAGAGGTTATTTGTATTTAAGCTAATATAATTACTAATAATACTAAAATTAATAAATTATACAATGAAGCGTATTCATCCTAAAGATGCACTATCCTTAGCTAGCTATCCAATTCTACCTATTGCTTTGTCACACTTGAGATGTAATATGTAAAGTAATTTCCTAATTCATGAAACGTGGATTACACGAACCCGCCGTTTATGTAATATTCCGTTAAGGAAACACACATGTAAGGTAGTATGAAGACTATTACAAGGCCCCTAAGAGTATATTACATGCAATTGAAATCTCTTAAGAAGGATCAACCATATAAAGGGTAAGGTAGTATGGAAGACTGTTACCTATGGTATCCTTTTACCACTTATGTTTCCTTAGACATGTCAACCAACGATAAAGTCAAAAAGATGGTTTTCTAAAGCCTAACGCGCACATACATCAACAAGAAGCAATAAGAAACAAGAATTATAAACTATAATCAATTAGAATCATTGAATCTATCACAAACAACAAGATCTAATCAATTAATGACAAGGTTCATGCATTCCCAAATAAATAGTAGATGAATTAGCCAAGCATACTCAAATAAGAGAAATCATAATCAACAAAAGGAATTAAAGAAACATGATATTAAAGATTATATCTGTATAATTAAAACCATTACAAGCTGTTTTATGGATGAATTAGGTCTTCTAAGTAGCTAGAAAAACACCTACCCAAACCCTCTAGTCGGCCCTAGGGTTTGGGCTTGATAAAAACGAAGTTATGAGGCTATATTTATAGGAAAACCCTAGGTCGGCAATCCCGAAGCCGTCAGAGAAAATCGCGATGCCGTTGTGTCATCATCTATCGCTAGGTTATAGATTTTCTCGCTGCGATCACTGATTGTAGTTTTACATACATTTAAAATATATAACTATAATAATACTTAGATAAATTCCAACTCAACACTTTAAAACCAGGGTGAAGAGTCAAAACTTACAAAATTAATATATAATAATATATTATAAATACTTATGTTTAACCCGGGCAAAGTATGATCACCCGGGTCGTTATCCCCTAATGATTAGTGAAATTGAAAACACGTTTTACGTTCGGTTCCTGATTTGAATGAACAATTGTTGATTGGTTTCTAGAAATTAAAGCCCTAATTTTTAACTTTTAATTAAAAACTAATTAGACTAATTTAAATCTAACCCTAATTATTAATCAAAATTAATTAAACTAATTAAGATAAAACTTAAGGACTAATGGTGCAAAAACCTAAGAAACTAACGACGACACTAACAAGCTAACGGAGGGACTAACTAAAAAAAACAATTAAAATCGAAAAGTACACTTTCTACCTTTGAGAATTCTATCCGACTAACAAAACTAAGTCCCGAATTAAGGTGAAGATTTTTAAAGTGCTTAAAATGATAAACTCAAAAGAAGCAAGAGTTGTAGAAGAAGCTAGAGGCGAACAAAAATTAATAAAAGCTACTAGGACTGAAAATCTCAAATAAGCTTAAATAATTGCTTATTTTAAACTGATTCAGGAAAGTGAGGTTTTGAGCTTATTTTCACTTAAACAGCCATAGTAGATTGCTCAAATTAAGCTTAATTCTAAAAAGGAAAATTGTTCTAGAAAGCTTATGATGGTGCTTAATCTAAAAATGCAAAGAAATTTAACCTAGAAGAACTTTTAATCTATTGAAATTAAGCATGAAACAAGCAAACTCAGGAAATAAGCAAAGAAACACAAAATCCAATTAAGCTAAAAACCTTATTAAGCTAAACTAGACTCTGAAACTTAAAGAACTTAATAAACTACTTATTACCCATCTAAATAAGCTGTAAAATCTAGACTTATAAGCAAATTCAACAAGTTTAGACTCTATTTAATTTCCTACTGTTTTTGGAATTTTCAGGCTTTTTATGACTTTTGACAGCTAAAATAATACTAAGGAAATAAGCTAGAAATTGCAAATTAAGACTTAAATTGTATTAAGCTATATGAAAACTTAAATCGACTATAATTTTGTAAACGAAATTCTAAAATACTGTTTAAATCAAGCTGAAACTCAGCAAGTACTAACTGGGTTAGTACTGCTCTAGTGTAAAAATTCAGCATTACTTTCACTTGAAAGTACTGCTAATGTAATTGGACTTTTGAAAAACAAACTACGCAATGAAATAAGTAAAAATGAAAACTAATTTGATAAGCTAAAACTAAACTTAATCCTACTGAAATTTAAGGCTAACAGTACTAACTTAAGGTTAGTACTGGTAGTGAAAAGGCTTAGCAGTACTAACTTAGGTTAATACTGCTAGTGCAAAAGCTTACCAGTACTAACTTGTGGTTAATACTGGTAGTGTAAATTGAAAAGTGCACTAATCCAAACACCCCTTAATCATTATGACAGATTTGAGAAAAGCTTTTTAAGAGAAATTCAATGAACAAATTACTAAATACCAGATAAAAAAACTAGCTTTAAAAACAAACTTTAATTAATCTTGATTAAACAACTGAATAAGCCTTATCTAGATCTAAATAATTTAAAAACTAATAATTTTTGGATTTTATAAGTTTTTATGACAGGAAATGAGGTGACAAATGATCTATATCTACTTAAGGCAAAAAACAGTAAAGACATATAAACTATAAATGGCATTAGAAGAGATATTTAAACACTAAATAAGCAAAGAGGATTAAGCAAATAAAGCAATTTTAAGCAATTTAAATATATCTAAGCAATTTTAAACTGAAATTAGAGAAGAATTAAAGATAAACTTATGATCCTTTAGATAAACAAAAAGGAACCAATAAAGGCAGCAACAGCTCTTCTAGCTTATGAATAAGCTCATGTAAAAGTCTTGGATCTCTTCCAAGTTAAGATCCCCTTCCAAAAAGCTCTAATCCAATTAGATCCATGATAGATTTAACTGATTTAAGGTTTAGGTAAGATTAATTTGGAATTCCAAACAGCCTTCTATTTCAACATTATAGACTGAAAGAGCTTAATATGAGCTTAATAGCTTAATGAGACAATATGGCTTATTAAGAGAGATTAAAGGTTGTAAATAAGAAGAGCTTATGACAAATTAAAACTTAATTTCATTAATTGAAAACTGAATTACATTACTGGAAAAGGAAATTACAAAAAAAACATTTAAGTAAAAATTACGATATTAAGCTAAAAAATTATTAAAAAGAAAGATTAAAGAACGACCCCTTGTGTGTGTGAGAATGAGGCCTATTTATAGTGCCAAGCTAAAGCTTCTAGGACCTCTGCCTTGCTCTCCAAACTTTTAATCTTGGCCGATCACTTCTTCAATCATTTGATCTATATTGTGGGACTAGGATCAATTTGTGGACATATGAGGATTGCCAGGATGGGGTACATTCCTCCATTGATGTGACGTTTGTGTTAGTTTTGTGAGTGGAGTTTAGCACAAAACCCAGCATATTTGTGCTTCTTCCATTGATTACGTGGCTTGAGCTTGAATGAGGATAAGTAATCCCTTGATAAAGACTGATTTGACCCTTCATTTGTGCTTGCGCTTCCTTGAATTGACCAACACACCCTTTAATTTCTATTTGCCCCTTGATTTACCATGGAGGTGAAAATGGGGGAGACGATGAACAGTAAATGTGTTTCCCGCTCCTTTGGAGAGTTAAAACTGTTGAAGTTTGGGAAGTTTACACATTAGGTCCTTGTCTTACTTTTCTCTTTTCAAGTTATAAATAACTTTCGGAAATTGCAAGATTGGCCCTTGAAGATGAAAATTGGCTAAGGCTTTGGGCTTTTGGGGCTTCGGCTTTGTACTCTTCTGATTCTCGTGTCCGTGCTTGCTCGTTTTGATTGTTTTCTTGTGATTTTTGACTTATTCCGTACCTGCAACACAAAAACACAAATACCAAGCATATTTTTGCCATTTTTGGTCTGTTTTTGGGTTTAAATTGGATTATTTTAGGTTACAAACGGTATGTGTATTTTAAACATATCAAATTCCCAAACTAAACGATTTGTGTGTCACTTTCACGCAATATCAACATGCCTTATAACATTTACCTCGAAAATTTCCTCAAACTAAACCTTTGATAAAGTAGCAAAGAGTTTTGTTGAGAAAGATATGAGATCACCAAATTTATAAAACACCCGATCTTCCCATTTTCAATGATTTTACCCTCTTTTATGATTTTTTCTTAATATTTAACTTACTACACTTATTGTTGTGTTGACAGAATGTTATGTTTTCAATTACCTCTTGGTAACGTTCAGGATCATAGAACAATAATGCACCAATTAAGTGTCTAAAAAGATAACTTCATCATCCCCGATTTTTCACTTTTCCCATGCTAAGCTTAAAAACAAAATCATTGTTAATTACAAGTCATGATGCTAACACTACTCATAAGTACTAATTGTGTACTTACTTTTCCTCCCGCAAATCCTATTTTTGTATCTCAGGATTTTACTTAAGTCATATACCCGAAGGCTCTTTAAGACTTTTGTTTCGATATTTATTATTTCCAAAAATAAGTGTAAGGTAAAGAACGCAATAAATTAGCTCCTGCCCTTTTTCAAAAGATCAAATGTCATCAAGTTAAAAGTCCACATCAGATGAACCAAAATTTGGCTTTTATTAGGCTACTTAAGCAAGGCACCATTTATGTCATATACCCGAAGGCTCTTTAAGACATGAAAGGACCAATCTTATTTGCACCATATACCCTTAGGCTCTTTAAGGCACAAAATAAGACAAAAAATTAAGCAACATTATTAAACCTCAGTCCTTTAGTAGGCTACAACATCGACCACGCCTCCGACAAGATGTAGCAAACATATTTCGACTTTGGTAGCTTCCTCGACCTTTTAGAAGGCTGTAACATCGGTTGTGAGCCGGCAAGATGCAACAAACTTTTATCAGTCTCGGATTTATTATTGAATTCTACTTATCCATATACCAAAGGTCACTCTTTAAGGAAATAAGCAAAATATTTGCGAATTGTGATACTATAGTATGCCAATTAAGTATTCCTGAGTGTACTCATCTAATCACAAAGGAACTAAAGAAAACTTATATTAACTTAATTATTGACCAAAAAACCCATACAACTCTATTTATTAAAAATATTTATATTAAATGAAACAGCTAATGGGAGAAAAAAGCACATTAATAATTATGAGCTTGAAAGAAAATCCAACTTATTTTTACGTTTAATTTCATGAACTTATAATTAACACTATCATTTGTTGTTCTTCATCAAAGAGATTTGCAAATGCTTTGCCTATATAAAATCCAATGGCTATATTTAAAATCTACTTGAGATTAGCACAAGTCGGTCATTTACTAATGATTCCAAGTATAGCATGTTAATGTCTGCGTGAGACTAGCTATACTATCATCATTAATTGTTAAGGGAGAAGCTTAGAACTCAACACGTTTTCGATCGGGTCAAAATTACTTTCTATTCTTTCCAAGGAAAACCTCATTTTTTGTCTTAACACTTTATTTAAATAAATAATAGACTAAAGAAATTTAAAATTTTTGCTATTTTTGGGGGAAATGGGATACGGTGGAGAACAAAAACAATAAGCAAGAACATCAATCGATAGATTCCCTTCCCCAAACTAAAACGAAACATTGTCCTCAATGTTGAAAGTCGGGTTTCTACGAAAATCTAAGCCGTTTATAAAGTATGCAAAGATAAACGTTAATCGATAATGATGAAAGGATATGGATCTCCCCAAACTAATTTCACACAAAGGATGAGAAGCTCGAGTAGAACGGGATAAACCAACCGGACACGAGAGTCTTTAAAACTTTGTTGGGAGAATCCTGCAAAAATCACAACAAACAAGCAAACAACAACAACGAGAAATCGGAGAGAGTATAAGCCTCTCTCAACACAACACATTAGATACTAGAAAATAGAAAGAAAATAGAAAGGATAAGCATGGGGTGAACTCCCATGAAGCGGCTTGTTTTTGGTCACCGAGTCGCAAGCTCGACTCGATCCCTGAATTTAGTTGTCCTTAGGGAAAGCAAATGGAAACTTTCATTGAAACTGCCACTGGAGTATGAAACGTGATGATTCCGGGGTCAAAAACAAAATTCTCACTTTTAAAAGAGAAAATCAAAGGAGATTCCTTGGTGTAAGTGAAGAATGGAAGAAAAGTCCAAATAATAAATGTGAAGGAATTGACGTCTTTAACATTTAGAGGAAACGTCTTCTTACTTTGGTAGAAATTAAGCACAACTTTCTTCAAACATTCATCTGGAGGTTCTGGCGGAGGTAAAAGAAATGACGGTTCTTTGGAAACTAAAAGAGTCCCGGAGGAAATGTTCTCTTTTAACTTCTCCTCCAATGTTACAAGATTTTTTATATGTTGGCATGATAAACTAGTATACCTGGTTTGAATACTTTGTCCTCGTTTCCGAGAGAACTCAAGGTAACACTAGCCGACAACTCCGCAGTGAAAGGCGAGTCGGAATCTAACAAAGAATGTGGTAAAATACTTATGGTAGAGTCAAATGAAATGGGTAAGTCCTTTTTCAAATCCTTTGGTTTGGAAAAATGATCATTAAAATTAACTGGATTATCAAAAGTGATTCGAATTGGCATGACAATGGTATTGATTGGAACATTACTTGAAACTTCTTCAACTTCCGTTTCTTTGATTTCTTCAACTTCTTGATAAAGAAGTTTTGGTTTTTTATGTAAGTAAGTTGCTAAGAGACAAATTATCTTTTTCCTTATCGCAATTTGAGTCATCATTTTCCATCCAAATCGGGGTGCATAACGAGGGAAAAACATCGGCGTTTTCCAAACCTTCTCTCCGGTGAGAGTAGGGGAAGTAGGATTGCTACTTGAAACTTCAAGGGTGGGAGGAAGGGTAAGATCAATTCCCGGTGGAATCGAATCCTTTTCAAGATAAGCTTCCAATTTACTTTCTTCCGGTGAAGTAAGTGTGACGGAAAAAGAAGACTTAATCTTGACATCCTTATCGTTTTTTTCAAAGAGAGGATTCACGTTGCTGGATTTGAAACTATCATCGAATTTCAAGAAGAGGATTTGGAAATATTCGGAAAACGTATCTTCTTGGATGTTCCTTTTTAAGATTGGAAACATCATCACCCGGTGGTATGAGTTAGGAGGTGTGAATTCATCGGTGAATTCCTCGGATAGTAGAATCACTCTGTTTCATCGGAGAAAGATATTAGGAAAGGAATCATCGGATGAATAGTGGGACTGCTCTTTATATCTGAGCATATAAGTCCTTTAATCCATATGTAATTCAGAACTGTTAAAAATATCATCATGTTGATGGATTACTTTTTGAATACAATTAAAGTTTCGATTTCTCACTTTGCCCATTTACGTTCAACGTTAACTATTCATTTCATTCACGAAGGATTAACTTTTTCGTCGTAAACATCAATTAAATGCGCGTGTCTGTTCGTAAAAAATCGGTCTTCAAGAATTAAAGGAATTTGTTCGTCGGGATCGTAATCAACAATTAGAAATTGGCCGGGTACGGAAATTTCCTATGGAACATCACATCCTTACAAATCCCATCACCGTGACAAAGTTGACGATTGGCTAATTCGAGAGTCATTTGGGTTGATTACAAGTTGGGTAAAACCTAACCTATGAAAGAGCCGAAAGAGGCCATTAAGTGTATACTAGCTCCTAAATGGCCTAAACTTTGAGCATTTAAGCTTTGAAAAATCCCCCCACCCAACTGGTATGGTATAATCGAACCAGATATTCCCAATTTCTTGGGTAATTCTTAGAATAACGGCACTACCAATTTTCACTCAACGGAGATTATTAGCCAAGTTCTTCAAGTTTTCATTATTAGACGCAAAGTTTTAAGCATTTTTATGTATTTTTTTCGGCATTAGAATCAATGCATCCGCAAGAGAAATATTGAAATGAAGTTGTTTAAACATTTTCCAAAACTTTTGAAGTTGAACCTTGTCTTTATCTTGCCTTTTTTCTACATTTCTTCTTTCCGGGTAAGGAAGCTTAAGTTCGTATGTCTTAGGACAATTGACATATCTCTCTTGATTCACTTTTGTTGTTGTTTGAGAATTTGTCTCTTGAACTTTTTGGGTTAGAGGAGGTGGGACAGGATCCGTTGACGTCTCCTCTACCACATCCGGATTAACAAATGGAGGAGGCATAGGAATGGACGGCCCTTCGTAAGAAACTCCGCTTCGAGTTGTTATTGCCTTGGCTTCGTTCCTTGGATTTGGAATGGTATTGCTCGGTAAAGTACTTGAACTTGAAGCTTGATTGGTATTGCCGAATTCATTAATCTTGTTGCAAAGGCTTGTTAACAAACTTGTAACATTTGTCATTTGATTTTGCAAACCTTGATTTTGATTTTGCACATTCTTCAATACCGCATCGTTTGCTCTGACGTAGCTTTCAAAATCCGTTTTCAAAACACTATTTGTTGGAGGTTGGTAAGGTAAAACTTGATTGATTGGTGGTTGATTGGTTGGTGTTTGGTATGGTGGAGCTTGATAAACTTGATTTTGGTTGTTTTGACGGTTTTGATTAAAGTTTCCTCCACGGTTTTGGTTGAAGTTAGAATTGGTTCCTTGATAACGGTTTTGGTTGTTTTGGACATTCGGTTGATTGAAACCCGGTGGTCTCATTTGACTTGCCAAATTGGAAGGTTGGTTTCTTTGAAGAAAATTGCCAACGGCTGCGGTTTGTTGAAATTGTTGGATGTTGTCATGAAAAACGGGAAAATCATTTCCACCTCGAGTTAACGGACAATGGTTAAAATTGTGATTCGATCCACAAGTGACACATACTTCCTCAACCGCTTTGACTGGTGCGGGAGTAGTAACAACTAAAGCTTTCATTTCATTCATCATTTGTTTCATCTTGATAGTCATCTTATCCTCAAGAGAAGCGGCTATTTGTTGCATATCGAAAGAATTATTAGAAGGTGAAGAATTAGAAAGAGGAGCATCCGTACTCACTCTTGAATCATTAGCACGACTTCTTGAGTAACGAACTTTTGACTTGCTTTCAATAATCGCTAAACCTTCTTGAGGCATCTTGTCTAAGAAATTGCCACCTGCGGCGGAATCTAAGGCATCTTGATCGTTTGAATTCAAAGAATTGTAAAAAGTATCGAGTTGGTGTAGTTCCGAGAAGCCATGGTGAGGACATTGACGAAGGAGTCCTTTAAAACGTTCCCATGCTTCGTCATGAAGGTTTCGTTGGTTTCCTTGAAAAAATTGGTGATTTTGTTTCTAAGGTAAAATTAGTTTTGATGGTGGAAAAGATGGCTACTGACTTTTGAAACAAGTCGTCCCCCGTGTGAAATTGATCTAGGAGTTCCTTGTCTAACCAATATTTTCTCTGGGCTTACACCGTCCAAAGAGAAGAAAGAAAAAGCAAAAGCTTTATCGGAAGTGTTCGGAAGCTTCGGGATGTCTAAAATAAAAACGTTGAAGTGACCTTGTTAAAAAAATCGAAGTGGTGATTGTGGGGATCTTGTCCTACCCGTAAACTATTTCATTTGCCACAAGATTGATTAAAGTTGTTTAAGAGCTCAAAATAGTTAGCATTGACTCCAGGTGGGAACAACATACATCTTCATACTCCCTCGATGGGTGCTTGTAACAGTTTGTGCCATGTTCGATTAATCGCCATATGCAACAATGTTTTGATTGACAATTGGTTCTTCTAAATCAAAATTTTCAACAACAACCGGAAGAGTTTGTTGTTGTCGACGTCTTCGAGATTGCGAACGAGTGCGCATAAAAAAGGAAAAACTAAAAATCAAAAAGCAAAACTTTACACTAATTTTTTTTTTAACAATGAATTTTAACGGTTACACGGAAGAGACTTAAACCAAATAATCAACTACTTCACGGTAGCTCTCAAAAATTGCTTTTCAAGGTGAGCCGTACTTCGTAGAGACACAAATGGCAAGTGTTAAATCTTTAGTTCGATTTGGGAACCAACAAGTTCACCAGAAATTGAAATGATAATACCTCCGTTGAGAATATTATATTTTGGTATTTTTACCAATTGATGACTTTTATTTCTTAATTAAAAAGGAAGATTTTTTTATTTTTGATTTTTTTTATCTTTTACTTATATTAAAAAGAAAAGGAAAATATATTTTTTTTTTACTTTTTATATTTTATTAATTTTTTTTTTGATTTTTGAATTATAAAACAAGAATGAAACTTTCAAGGGCGAAAGGATCTTCAAACCAAATAAACTAAAAACGAAGGAATCTTTAACACTAATCCCCGGCAGCGGCGCCAAAAACTTGGTAGCAGTTTTATATACCTAAAATATATCACAAAATAATATTCCACAAGAGCAATTAAGAAAATTCCCTAAGGAAAATTCACTCTCAAAAATATATAATATAATATATAATACGTATATTTAACCGGGCAAATATGATCACCCGGGTCGTTTCCCCAATGACTAGTGAAATTCAAACCTCGTTTAAGTCCGGATTCTGATTTGAATAAGAAAATAGATGATTTGATAAGCTATGACTACTAAACAAAAAAAATCAACAATCAAACAAATACGGGAAACAATTAAAACGCGACAATTAAGCAAGTAAACTAAATTTTACTCCTAAAAATGTAAACTAAATTTCTAAACCTAAGATAAGACAAAAGAAAATTTTAGGAAAAAGAAAAACATTTTTTTGATTATTTTTGAATTTATTATGAATTAAAAACTAATTTAATCTAATTAAATCTTAAAAAATAGCAAATTAAGTACTAAAAATTTGGAAAAATGATTTTTAAGCTTAGAAAAGTCTAAAATATTATAAAAGCAAAGAAAACTATTTTTAACTATTTTTATTATTAAGATCCTATTTTTAAAATTTAAAATAAAAGCTAAAAAATGAAATTTAAGATCTAAAAAGTGTGAAAATGTTTTTACTGGATGTAAACCTTAAGCTATTTTTTATAAAACTAAAAACTATTTTTTTGTATTTTTATAAAACTTTTTTCTATTTTTTATTGATTTTTTAAGATTTTGACTTTCGAAAAATGATTAAAAATAAAATAATAACTGGAAAAATCTAAAAAATTCAGGAAAAGTCTTAAACACTAGCAGGATTATAAGAAAAATAAGAAAAGCTAAATTGCTAAACGAATAAGCTCTAAATAGAGCTTATGTAGCAAACTGGTTAAGGTGTTGGTGTTGTGTATGGAAGGTCGTGGGTTCGAGTGTGGGCAACCCCTTTTTTCTTTTTTTTTGACTTTTATAAAAAAAACTAAATACTAAGACTTTAAAAGGACACAAAATTAAGCAACTTTAACAAAAGCACTATGGGATGAAACTCAGAGACAAGTTCTAAAAGAGCTTCTCAATAAGCTGTTACAGTAAGTAAGGGTTTGGGCTTATTTTTACTTAAAAGCTTGTAACAAGCTCATTTTAAGCTCAAAATGAAAAAGGAAAAGTGTTCTAAGAAGCTTATAATGTGCTTAATCTAAAAATGAAAAGAAATAGAAGCTGGAATCAACTTAAAGTATTTTAAAATGTTAATTAAAATGCTAAACTCAGCAAAAACACTTAAAGGTACAAAATCCAATTAAGCTAAAAAAGCCCAATAAGCCAATTTGGACCTTAAGCTTTTGCTAGCTTATCAAACAACTAATAAGCAACCTATTTCAAACTTAAAATCTAGAACTATAAGCTAAGAACAAGAATTTAAAAGCTAACTTTAAAACTGCTACTGTTTTTGGTGTTTTATGAATTTTTGTGACTTTGACAGCTAATATAAATTAGGGAAATAAGCTAGAAAATGTAATCTAAGACTTATTCTATATTAAGCTATAACTAGACTTAATATTACTTGAATCTAAAAACCTAAATCCTATTCTTACTTAACTAAGAATTAAGCCAAAAGTAGCGATACAAACTGTGACAGCAGTACTAACCTTTTGGTTAATACTGGTGCACTTTGCACAAGTGCAAACCAAAAGTGCAGGTTTCCTGAGGGAAATCCTGCACTTAAACACACTCAAATAGAGTGTGTTAACAAGTTGCAAGCAAGATCTAAGCCTTTGAGGGCTTAGATCAAATTTTGCACAAGTGAAATTCTAAGCAAAACACCCTGGTGCTGTCAAACTTAATATAAGCTCAAATTCTTTAAATTCTTAAATCTAATTCATGAAAACTTATTTCCTAATGTTTATAACTAGATTCAAAACTGTCTAAAGAAGTTTTGCACAAAATTATTGACTTTAGGAGGTCAAACAAGCTTATGCCAAACACCCCTTTACCACTAGACAAAATTTTAGAAAAGCTTTAAATTGCAAAACTAATTAACAAGGCTATGAAACCAGATAACTAGGAGCTTTTAACAACTAATTTAAGCAAAATTATACTACTGAATTAAGCTATAATGCAAGATCTAAGAGTCTATTCTAATATTTTTGGCTTTTTATGAGTTTTATGACCAATTCATGAAAAACAAAGATCTAAACTATCAATAGCAAAAACAGATGAACATCTTAGGTTATTAAGCTAAATTAAACTCAAATAAGTTCTAATAAGCACAGAGAATAAGCAAATAAGCAATAATAAGCATTTAGGCTATAACTAAGTAGTGTAAACTGAAATTAGAGAAGAAGGAAAAGAGAAGCTTACTTGAACCTTTAGCTAAACAAAAGGTCTCAATTAAGAGCAGCTACAAGCTCCCTAGCTTATTAATAAGCTAGGGTATAAGTCCTTGGGATCTCTTCCAAGTTAAGATCCCCTTCCAAAAGCTCAATTCCAATGCATTCCATAGTAAATGTAATTTAGACTGGTTTAAGGTTTAGAAAGGCTTAATTCTGAATTGATTAAGCTCTATTTCAGCTTATAGACTGAAAGAGCTTATTAAGAGCTTATTGAGAGAATTTAGCTTAGTTAAGAGAGCTTATGAAAAAGAAATTGGGAGAGATTAAGAAAAACTGAATTTCATTAAAAGAAAACTTGCTTACAATACTTTTAAAGGAAAATTACAAGATTAAAACATCATTAAGCTAAGAATTTATTTAAGCTTATTGAACTGAAGAGCTTAACATAGCTTATTGGTTATTGAGACAAAACTTAGTTATTTATCTAAGAGTAGTTTATGAAAAAGAGGAACTTGAGAGATTAGAAACAACTGCTAAGTTAGACATTAATAAAAGTTAGAAGATTAATTACGCTTGAAAGGAGACTACAAAAACTTTGTATAGGAAAATATTACATTTGAAAGAAATTACGTGGATTTAAGATTAGACTATATTACTAAAGAAAGATACTAGATGATCGGGTGTGTGAGAGGTTGAGGCCTTTTTATAGGCGCTGTAAGAACTTCTTAGGATCTTTGCCTGTCTCCCAATCTTTTCACAATTTGGCCTATCATTTCTTGCGATCCATTACAAGAGCATAATTTTATGGGCCGTTTGACTCATGCTAAGTGGACACACTGAAGTTTGCCAACGTGTCATTCTCATTGATGTGAGTTTGTGCTTCTTATGTGAGTTGTTTTCACTCAAAAAGCCCTTAAATTTGTACTTTCACCATTGTTGATCGTGGCTTTGAGTGGGAGAGGTTAGTTGTAATATCCTTTGTAAAGACGGATTTGACCCTTGATTTGTGTAGATAGCTTCATGGATTGACCTAAGCACCTTTATTGGGAGATCCCCTGTGATTTATCTTGGATGATGAATTGGGAGAAGATAAGGTGAATTAGTAGACCCTTTGGCGCCTTATTTAGACAGTTAAAAACTGTTGGATGTTTGGGAAGTCTTGCACAAGGGTCCTTCTGTTTCGCTTTTCCTTGGCTTTCTAGTTATTGTAAATGACTTTGAAATAGCACAAACTAGCCTTGTGGTTTGTTATAGAAGGAAGATGGGCTTTGTTGACTTTTATTGACCATAGATTGACTGGATTTGACTGAGGCTTGACTTTCCTGGCTTTGCTTCCGGCTTTTGTACTCTTCTGATTCTCGTGTCCGTGCTTGCTCGATTTTGACTGTTTTCTTGTGATTTTTGACTTATTCATACCTGCATACACAAAACACAAATACAAGCACATTTTTGCTATTTTTGGTCTGTTTTGGGTTTAATTGGGTTATTTTAAGTATAAATAGATATGTGTATTCTACACTTATCAGCTACCGATCCTTGACGGCTCACTACCGTTATCTAGGTAGTTAAAAGACTACAGGACTTGAAATTTGGCTAATAATAATAAGTTATGTAATAAACCTAAGTCGTAATAAGACCACTACCTCATGCCTGTTCACAACCGATGTGGTAGTCGTTTAAAGGGTGGAGGTAATAATAATAATAACTGTGGGCTGATAAAAGTTTACTGCCTCTTGCCGGCTCACAACCGATGTTGTAGTCTTCTAAAAGGTCGAGGATCACCGAGGTCGAAATAAGACTCATGGACCATTGTCGGCTCGCATATCGATGTGGCAGTTGTTTAAAGGACCGAGGTTTAATAATGTTGCAATAATAATAATAAAGCCAAAATTTGACTCCGGGGTTATCTAAAAAGGATAACCCTTAAATCGTGCAAAATTAAAACCTTAATGTGGACCTTATTCTCACCATATCGCCTCTTTAGGAAAAGATTTCAAACTAATTATGGTCTAAACCGGGTTTACTTTATATAAATAAGACTTTAATTTAATCGTCACAAATAATAATAATAAAATCTTTAGAGTAGTATTAGCATTTTAACTTGTATTTAACAATGATTTCGTTTTTAAGCTTAGTATGGGGCAGGTGAAAAATCGAGGACAATGAATTTATCCTTTTTAGTGTTTCTTGTTCCGTGAAGTTATGAAGAAATGCATAAAAATGGTAAAACTGGGTGCTTTTTAAAACTAGTGATTTTTAAATCCCTTAGATGAACACTTAGCTACTTTTCGTGGTAATTAGTCTAAGGGGGTTGAAATTGTTGGTTTTCTAAGTTTGTATTTATGACATTGCATAAGGACACGGCAATAGTTTAGCATGGGGGATTTTGGTATGTACTTAAATACACATACCTTTTGCCTAATAAAACAAGCTAAAAAGACCAATAATGACCAAAAACAAATAAAAATACATTGTATATGTATATTTTGTGATTTGTGTCTTGCAGGTATCGGATATTCAACAAAAGGACAAAAATAAAGGCAAAACGGACAAAACCGAGCACGGGAATGGAATGAGCACGAAAAAGCTAAAGCCGAAGGCATACCCATCTTCTACGGACCAACTCGAGCCCACTTAGTGGGCCGGGTCAGCCCACAAACTTTAAATGATAAACCTTAAAAGCCCATGTTTAATCAAAGCCCAAAACCCCTTATTAAAATACTCGGCCCAATTTCTATTAACAAAAGAGAAGTAGGATTTTAGCTTAAGCTTGTAGTATTTAGTAGCTTTTCAAGTAGCTTATAGGTTTAAATTCATGTAATTTACTTTTCTAAGTATTGTAACCTTTTGAATATTAATAAAATTTTGTTTGATTTAAATTCGAGTTTAATTCAAGTTTTTCTTATGCAATTATGGTTTAAAATTGTTCAAGTTAATCCAATAAGCTTTCATAAGCTCTTCATTACTACAAAAGCGTGCTTATACTCATTTAAGCCTTAAAAAGCTTAACTGAGCTTAGATTTTCACTTCAATCCTCCTCTAAATTACCTTAGCTTTTGATATGGATGATAAGCCAATTATGAAAGGACTTATAAACTTCACCAGCTTGTTTCTAACAAGCTGGAGCTTGTGGATCTAAGCTTGTATAAGCTAAATTAATCCTTGTTTAGCTGGGACAAAAAGGTACTACTCATTTTACTTTTGTAGCTCAATTTCTATCATTGTTTTGTGGTTTGCTTATTCTGCTTATTACTGCTTATTATTGCTTAATCTGTCTAATATTTGCTTATTCTGTCTAATATTTGCTTAATATGTTTAGACTTTAGTTTAAATATAGTTTAATGTGTGTTTTCATTAAAACTGCTTAAATAATAGTTTAGACTGCTTATTCTAGTAGCTTATGAATCAGTGCTTAACTTCCCAA
Organism: Tanacetum coccineum; assembly: GCA_026074375.1. Taxonomy (NCBI): domain Eukaryota; kingdom Viridiplantae; phylum Streptophyta; class Magnoliopsida; order Asterales; family Asteraceae; genus Tanacetum; species Tanacetum coccineum. The sequence continues at coordinate 9,518 of BQNB010079460.1, read as the reverse complement.
AAAAAATTCTTAATTGTCCTTAATGGGCTTAGTTATTAATCTATTTTCTATAAGTAAGGCTTATTTGGATCTGTTTAAGCTTAAAAGTTGATTTTAAGATTTAAAGGGGTGTTTGGCTTAGTACTGCTGGCTTGCTTTTTGCCTTTTAGTCAGTTTTATTAAGCTCAAATTAAGCTTAAAAGTCAGTTTGATTTAGTTTTTAAAGTGCAGATCTCAAGTTTAAGATTTAATTTACCAAAGGTTTGAATCTGTGGTGTTTTAGGTTTCATAACAAAGCTTATTTGCTCAGATCTTAATTATTGTCTAATTGGTGTTAATTGCATGTGTGTTATGCAGTGGATTGAGTTTGGGTTAAGAATGCACTTGTCCCTTAAGTTTTAGTCAAAATATGTCTAGTGTCAAGTCTATTCTAAAAGCTGTCAAATCTAATTTACAATAGCATTTTTAGTTAAGATTAAGCTTGATTGAAGGTCTGAAATTTGTAATATAAGCTCATTGGATAGTGAGTTTAATCTGTTTTTGGTTTCCAGCTTATACCTAGTGCTTATTTGTCCTCATTTTTATCTAAAAAGTGCCTAAAAGTCTAAAAATTAGCAAAAAGAAGTATGATAAGGGCAGACTGATTCAGCTTAAGATATTAGCTTATTTAGTGGTTTTAACAGCTTAAGTTTAGTTTGATTTTGCTTATTGAATTATTGTTTTAATTTGTTTTAGTTTTCTAAATTTAGTTTTTCTTATTAAGTGTTTAAATATAAGTTAAAATATGTCTTAAAAAAAATTCAAAAATAAAAAAAATAGCAAAAAGCAAGGGCCGGGACTCGAACCTGCAACCTTGCCTTCACACACAAACACACACACACTCTTACCATTGCGCCCTTGGGTCTTTTTCATAAGATCCTTGGGCCAGTTTTCTTTTATAAGGTTATAGCAGTTTTATGCTTATTTGCTTTCCAGCTTATTTAGCAGCTTATTAGCATAGCTTATTTCCAGTTCTTATTTTTCTTAGATTAGTTATAGCTTAAAGTATTTTCAGTAAGTTTCCTGGATTTTTATAAATTTGTTTACTATTTTTAATATTTAATTTAGTTTAAAAGTGTTTTTAAGACATAATAAATAAAATAAAAGTCAAAAAAATATAATTCTTTTTTCTAAAATTATTTTTAATCATTTAGAACTTATAAAAATATAAAAAATAATTTTTAGGGTTAAATTTTAATAATTTAGGTAATTAGTCGCGTTTTAGGATTCCCGTTATCGTTTTTAGGTTTAAATCTTATTTGCCTTAGTTGTTTGCTTGCTTTTAACCGATTTTCAATTCACGCTTCGTCAGGATACGACTCGGGAAGGTTTTGAATTTTACTTTGGATAAAAGTAAACTTCTTAAATCCTTACGGAATACTTATTACTATACTATTATTGATATTATCCTTATATATGTATTTGGAGACCAATCAGTACTACTAGTCTAAGGGTGAAAACCCAAATGTCTCTCAACATACGACTCCAACCTCCTATGTCTCCTCCGAATATCATCACGATCCCTATGAACCTGACAAAACTCCTCCTACGAAAGTGCCATGTGCCAACGAAGACTGTCAATCTGATCTCTCTATATACTTAACATGGCTCGAACCTTTAGGTACTCCAGTCTTAAACTCCTAATCCTCTCAACCAAACTAGCTCGCTCTCCACTAGCTACTAACTGACTAGTCTCCAACTGTCTCTGAGTGGTCTTAATCTCAGTAATCCTATCAATACGAACCTCTGACATGTAGTGAACTATATCATAAATGGTATCCTCAAGATCAGGAATACCTCCTCTAGAAGACTCAGAACTATCACTAATAGCCAATGGATCTACAGCGATCTCTCTCGTATCTGCCGCACTAGCCTCTGCCTCAAACTTCTCATCGTCCTCCCTAACATCACTAGCAGCAATCTAAACTCTCATACCTATACTATCCTCAGTGTGAGCTACAACTCCATCACTAATACCTACATCTGTATCAGCCTCTGCATCAGCAGTATCCACCTCCATATGCTCCTTTTCGCTATCCTCTAATGATTATGAATCTCTAAACCTCTTGCGAGGTGGTAAAAGATCAGCAGGAGTAGGGGCTATGTACCTCGAATCATGAGTAGGTGATGGTACCGAAGCAATAGGGGATCTATATCTCTTGCAAGATGGTCTAGAAGAAAGTGAAGATGAATCTAATGACCTCTTAGAAGATAAACCTAAGGATGACTCTGATGTAGTCGGTGGGTAAGGAGTAGACAATGGTGCATACCTCCAACGTCTAAATGACTCACTACGTCGTGGAGTCTTAGTAAGTGATCGATGAACAAATCTCGGTGGTGTAGACGTATCAGCATCAGTGGTGTCTGGTGGTGCATTTCAGGATAAAGAATGATCTAAAGGTGAACTAGAAGAATATGAGTCTAGTGAAGAATAATGATCTGATGAATGATGAGATACACGTCTCCATACAAGTCTACGAGCAGGAATGGGTCCAACTCTCTTCCTCGCAGTCAACAACTTACGCGGCCCATTGAGGTGGGTGCGATAAGGTCGACCGAACCGAAAGGGATAGCCTCACCGGGTCAGATAAGAGTCGCTGAACGTCGACGAATCAGAGATGGGGCAACAACAGGTGCAAGGGGAAACTCTGATAATGGTGCAAGAGTATCATGAGATGACGATACGGGTCTCTGCTCAGCAGGCTTGGACTCATCGTCCGCCTCCGTGTCATCAGAACACAAAAAGGGTGAAACCAATGGCAAATCTGGTGCGGAGTAGAGAATCCTCTAATGGATCAAAATTAGAAGAAGGTGAATAATCCACTAAACAATTACCTTGGCAGGTGAGATAACTAAAACTGCCCCTAGCCTCTGGTGTAATATAGGGTCAGCCGAACAATGGGAACCTCGAAGGGAAAACATGGTTAAGAGTAGGAATAGCACCAAAGCTAATCACTCAGAGGCGATAGAACCCACACCCTCCTCAGACGTATCAGATGACAAGAATAATAGAAAGCGTCATGACCTTCAACAAGCACAAGTTTATATAAATCCTCTTATAGAAAAACCAGGGGGTGCACGTGCAAGCAGAGCCAGAGAAATGAAGTATGATGCGAAATATGATACTAGTGCAAAATGAGTGGAATAAAGTAATTATGGCAATATGATATATATAATCAGTACTTATATATATATTAAACGCTATTATTATAAGATATATATGTAAGCATGTAAGGCACATAGGATCACATACTGGTTATAGACCAGACCTAGATATACTACCTGGTTCTCTATAACCTTGGCTCTGGATACCAATCTGTCACACCCCCAAACGGGGCCTAGTCGGAAACACGTGTCCGGGGGCGTGACGTCATAATACACATCACACAAGATACAAAGAACGACCTCTAAGGGTATGTTTGAAAATCCAACATCGTTGCATTAATTAAAATAGTTAAAGTTTGACATAAGTTTAAAGATAATATGCGGAAGCAAATAAAAGTTTTAGAAATTGACAACGATGTTTAAACAGTAGATAATAGCGTTTCTTGAAATCGGCCCAATGCATAGCGACACCAAATAGCAAGCAAAGACATCCCAACTCAGGCACCTGAGAAAAAACATGCTAAACTGTCAAACATAAGTGAGTGAATTCATAGGTTTGAATTTAATCTTAAAAGTGGGACCACAATGTCACAGACACACTGACAGTTATAACAGATACAACTCACTAAAAGAATGTATTTACTGTTTGCACTGAGCTCCTGACACCGAAGCTTAATTTTAATAAGGAAGCATTTTATATGCCAAATAGTATTCCACGCCCTAGAGGTATCTGACCAAGATCACCTATTGACATTCCGACATGGTATATATCCGTTTGTTCGGGACCTCCGAATCTAGTAAGCGCTACTTACCCGGATAGGGATAATTACTCCCAATAGATCTATTTACAACATTCGCGCTCACTTAACCAGTACGGTCGGTTAAGCAATTGACGGTTCATGATAATTCGGGCATTAGTGGTCTATTCGCTACTTAGGCAACACGTAATCAGGAAAAGGAAACGTAAAGTAACTGTGTCCATAGTTTGAAAACAAGCAATGTTTCTCACCCCAAAATAGTAAAGTAAAAGTAGTAAAACATGGGGCTATGAACTCACCTTAGCAAAATGAGCAAATGATAATCACGCAAGTAAAAGGTGATATAGAAATCTAGCCGCGACCTAGAATAATAACGCGTCTCAGAAACACGGAAAGTATGCCAAGAATTGCACAATATGTTCATCACCAAAAGACATCCATGTGTGTTTGCTTTAGTTTGATTAACAAGACGTGATGAAATGAAATCATATAGTTTTTCTTTAAGTTTCGGCGTTTATCCAAAAGTTTCCATTGTTAGTAAGTTTCTATTTTAGGAAAGTTTTTAGTTTCGAGACGTTAATACCGTCCCCTATATTTGTTAAGTTTTCATAAATCAAAATGCACCAACTAGCCTTAATTACTTAACTTCTAAGTCCATTCCGCTAAATTCTTACCAAGCTTACTATTTTTAGTAACTTTATTGGTTTTCCCAAAATATGTTGACGGCGTCATTAAACAATACCAATGAATATATAAGTGTTACTATATGTTTCGCTAATGTTTAGAAAGTCTAAAAATGTCTGAAAGTGTTCGAAAACCCGTTTTACTATTCACATAAGCAACTATTCATTTGGTTTCACCGAAAAATGTTTCAAGTTTTATTTGGCCATAACTTGGTCGTTTTAAATCCGTTTTTAAAGTGTGATATATGAAAAACTATCTATTCGAAACGAGCTTTTCAAAAACTACTTTTACGCCTAATAAAAACATTTTTAGGTCGACCAAAACCTCAAAACAAATTTGGGACAGCAAGCACTTTTTGTCAAAAATGTAGGTCCTTGGTTTAGGATCTGACTAGCCTTTGTGAGACTATAGATAACTCGGATAAATCCAAATTAACTATATGAGAGACACTGACTATGAATTATCAAGTGTTAATGCGGAATCTTAACACAAGAGTAAAGAAGAAACGATAATAATAAAATACTATTAAGCTCTATGCTTCTATTGATATTTCTCAAAACGTACTTGTAACATTGTGCCTTAGGGTTCCTCTTATACACCAAGGAAAACCCTAATTGGCTTTACAAACGTGTAAAAGGATAATACTCATCCTTTCCTAAGATATCTCCTAAGATATCTCTAAGATAACTATTACTATTGATAAGTGCTTAATTACACATATCTTTTACCTCTAAAAACGAGCTTAAATGACCAAAAACAGACAAAAACTGCCAAATATATGTTTGTTTTGCATTTGTATTGTGCAGGAAGTGGATATCATCAAAAAAACAGAAAACCAAGCCAAAATGACAAAACTGAGCATGGAATGGAAAAGACTGTGCAAAATCAAGGCCAAAGTCCAAAAATGCCAAAGTCAGAGTCAATACAGAAGAATCAGCAGTCAAACCGGAGCCGGAACTGAAGAATACTAATGAATGCAATCTTAACCCATCTGATGGGCCGGGAAGCCCATTTAGTATATTTATGAAGACTGGTGAAGACCAAATGGGCCCTCAATCATTACACACCAGCCCCATTTGTGTGCAATTGACAAAGACTGTGAAGACTTTGAAGGCCCAATCCTAGCCCAGTTACAGCCAATCTCAGCCATTGTACACACAAAATTATTGGGCTTGAAAAAGCCCAATAACCAAACCTGTACCTTATTGGGCCCAAACCCAAACTCAATTGGGCCCAATACAAGCCCACACACCTTATTGGGCCCAGACACACCCAGTGGGCCCAATACAAGCCCAAAAGCCCAATACAAAACCCAAGCCCAACAAAAGCCCAAAATCCTTTTTTATAAAACTTTAGGGGCTAAAATTGCCAAGTTTGAAAGTTGTTTTATAAAGAAAAATAGAAAAATAAAACACAAGGGCTGAAATTGCAATTTTCCAAAAATACTTTTTACCCTTTTTAGTTATAAAACAGCAGGGACCATTTTTGCAATTTGCCCTAACTCTTTTAAATCTTTTGTTATAAAAACGCAGGGACCAACCCTGCCACTTTCCAAACTATGTTATAACTGAAATTCGGCTTAAATCCAAATGAAAAGAGAACCAAACATGAGGGGCCATTTTTGCATCTTTTCCAAAGATACCTTTTAAACCTGTAACCCACCCCGTACCTTAACCCACTCCCGCCAAAAACCATACTACCCTTCCCCACGGTTTTCAAGCCCAAACCACCTCCCAAGTACCACTCACAGCTCACCCCTCACCTCTTCCCACCTTACCCTGCCCCTATAACCCTTTCCAATTGGAAAACACTCAACCCCGTACCCCCCATCCATGGCTGAGAATGATGCAAGGCAAACCAAGGGTTAGGATTGATTGGGGGGACATTACACTCTCACAGCAAACACAGCCCAAGTCATTTGGACTGCTATAAAAGGGAGAAGACCAAGCCGAAGCAAACACACCATTTTTTTTATGTTTTTAGTTTAAAATTAATTCCAAGTCTTTATTTTAAGCATTTAAGTGTAATTCAGTTTATTTAAAAGTTTGATGTTGTAACACTTTCAGTTTCAATACAAGTTAAGAGTTTTTGTGATATTGCATTTGTCAAAATTTGAAATATAAATTAAGTTGTTTAATCCTGTTTAAACTTGTGTAAGAATGTTTTAAAGTGATTAAACCCCACTTGTGAACACTTTTCTTAGCCTTATTTCACCAAAATCAGTTAAAAAATTCGATTTTTATAAAATAAGGGGGTGTTTGGTTTAGCATGAAAATGGGTCATTTTGGGTTTGGTATGGGTCAAGCTCACTCAGCCAACTTTGGCTGAGTGTGTGGGCTTTATTAAGACAATTTAATCACCACTTTTAGTTTAAAAATTAGTTTTTATGTTTCCTTTGGTTTCTGTCAAGATTTGAATAAGCATAATTGAGCTTAAGTGCTCAAGCTGCATAAGCAGCTTAAGCACACCATTGTGTGCTCTTTGTTGTTGTTTCTAGCCAATAAATCCAACCCCTTGTGCTGTCCCTTTGGCTTGACCAAGTATAAGTCAAAACTTGGCTTTGCAAACTTTTTAAGAACTCCCATTTTCAAGCCCCAACATCAGCAGCCTTTTCTTAACTCTAAGGGCTCAAATTTTGAAAATAAGCTCATTTGCCTCACTTATTAATCTGTTTTGGGTTTGTTTTGGCTAAAAAGCTCTTGAGAGCTTATTGCATGAGCTCAAATAAGCCTTTAGCTCACTGTTTTACCTCCCCTGGTGCTGAGACCATAAACTCAGCCCACTTGTTTAGCTTATTTAGGTATTAAGCCTTAGGATCTTTTAGCTTTTTATTATAGCTTATTAGTAGCCCTTTAATTCCCCAAAATCTCATAGCTTATTTCCCCCTCTAGTATAGCTTATTCTAGGCTTAAAGTTCCATTTTTTTCTGTTTTCTTTTTAAAACTGTCACATAGCTTATTTCCTTTCCAGCTTATTTTAGGGCTTATATTAAGTTACCTTAGCTTATTTAGGGTACCCTTAGGCCTAGTAGCTTATTCCATTAGTTTCTAGCTTATTTGGCAGCTTAAAATCAGAAAAGAAAAAGCAAATAAGCTCATAAGCTTAATAAGTTTCTGTCAGCCCCATAAGCTCATGTTTTTGGTTAGCTTAAACCTCAAAGAAAAAGCAAAATAAGCTCATAAGCTTATTAAGTTCTGCAGCCCCATTAAGCTCATTTTTCTAGCTTATTTAGTTGGATTCAGCTTATGCACCTTTTATGAAAAATGCTCCCCTCAAGCCCCTTAACAACATTGCTTTTATAGCTTTTTGATAATAAGCACTTTGGACTATCTTTGTAATCGGGGTTCTCTTTCAGGGACCATTTGTGTAATTTTGTCTTTTATAGTTACCTTTGTTAGTCCCTGTGGTTAGTTAGCCTGTTACCCCGTTTGTCCTTGTGTCCTTTTCACTGTTAGTCCCCAAAGTTAACCACAGTTAGTTTATTTAATTTAAATAATTAATTTAGGTTAAAATCTAATTAGTTTAATTACTTTTAATTTAATCAGTAACTTTTGGGCATTTTTATATTTTTAGAATTGTTAATTTTTTCTTTATTTAATTTTATTTTTTCAGAATTTTTATAACTTTTATTTTTTGTCTTTTTCTATTTACTTAGTTTTAATTAGTTTTTAATCTTAGAAAATTCATAAAAAATCTAAAAATTAATAAAAAAATAATTTTCTTTTTTATAAAATTTTCTTTTGTCATTTAGTGTCTAGGAAAAATATAAAATTTAGTGTAGGCTTAATTTTTCTTAAATTTCAGTTTTAGACCCGTTTTATCCGGTGCGTTTTACCGTTTCTTTTCGTTTTACATTCAAACGACCTCCGTTTTAGTTCTAGTTTTCTTTATTTTTCAAATTAAGTTAATTAGAATTTAATTTTGATTTTTAATTTAATTTAGCATTTATTTTCTTAATTTTTAGTATTTAGGTTTCCCGATACCTAACTTTGTTTCCCGTAGTTTTTAAGATCTCCATTTCCTATATTTGTTTCCCGTAGAATAAATTAGATTTTATTTAATTACTTTTAGTTGTAATTATATCAGTGTTTCCATCATATATTCTCAATCATTCAGTTTCTCATCAAACCAGGATTACTTTCAATTGCAGCCTCGTTGGGACATACGACCCGGGAATATCTCTTCCGGAATCTTTTTATTATTGATTCTTACTTGTGTATTTTATCCTTTTGTGGAATTTGACCTTTTGCCTTGGTCAAGGGCATTCGGTTAGGATCTGTATTAGGGTTGCTATATAAGTGTGTACTATCACACGAATCAGTCTTCTACTCACCAAGAGATTCACAAAATTGTAAAAGATGAAATTCTCCTTATCGTTAACTAAGTTGACGCTAGAGTGCAAAATTTTGAAATACAATTTCTAAAAGAAGCAACCAAATTTGTCCAAGACTTCCAATCTCTTGCAAAAGAAGCTAATGAATCTCTTGCTAAGCACAAGGCATTGGAATTGGAAATTGAGTGTCTCTTGAGAGCAGTTGTCAGTCAAGATATTATGTCTATTATGGAAAATAATTCTGTTGTAGATACATCAAATCTCCAAACCGAGCTTGAACGTACGAAAGAACGCTTTGAAAACTGTATCATTAAAAAGGAGAATGAATATGCTAAACTTTGGAATGATTGGTACAAAAAATGTGAAGAGTGTAAACATGACAAAATTTCGTACGATAAAGCTTACAATGACATGCATCAAAAGATCGAACGATTGCAAGTTCAGTTGGGAGATCAAAAGGGTAAAAGTAAGGATACTCTATATGGATCAAATACCCTTGATCCTTTGCCTCAGAAACTTGAAAATGAGGATGTAGAATTAGAGTTTCAGGTCTAAAATTATGAAAAAGAAAATGCTCATCTTAAGACCGCATACAAGAACCTGTTTTACTCTATAAATGT